>CAMZMU010000020.1:89848492-90106426 GCA_947311845.1 Poa pratensis
ATGTCTAGGTCGGCCTCTACCTCGACCCTCACGAAATCGCTCACCTTGAAGACACACCGGGCGTCGGCTACCTGTGTGCACGTCCGGGGTCATGTGTGCCCGTGCTACGAAGTCGCCCGAGTGGAAGAAGGTCAGCATCGAGGAGCTCGCCTCGGAGGACTAGCACCTCAAGGTGCAGTTGCTGTACATGAGGGAGCGCCGCGAGTACTGCCTCGTCGAGCACCTGGACAGGTACAAGCTTGTGCTCCGCTTCACCGTGTTCCGGCTCAGCTACGGTGAGTACAGGGAGCTCGTCGTCACGGATAACCGGCCTGCTGGCTCTTACGATATGACTCACAAGAGTCTTGATGCTCAAGCCTTCTGGATGTAATTAATCAACGCCCGACCACCTTTTTCAACCCTTCTGTAGTAAATTTGCAAATTTAATGCAGATCGATGCTGCATGCAAGGTTCATTTTGTGGTGTAACTTTGTGTTAGTAACACTAGTAACAATCATGACAGTTGTTACAAAATTGACACAAGATATGCCTAGTTTCTCTATAAACACAAGGTGTCTATCCATGCTTCTCTTAGAGTATAATTTGTTGCGACAAGTACAATAAAATGGTGGGAGAAATCAAAGGAGGGACTATTACTTGGATTAGATATATGGTTTTTACAATTGTTGTCGTATTTTAAATCAAGTGATAGGTTGTAAAACTGTCTTGCGGCCAGAAGGCATGATTCGTGATGTTAGTGTCTTCGATATTTTACCATTTTTGCACATTATTTTCTGTCTCGATCGGCATGTTTGTCCTTATTTGTACCAATAAAATATGAAGTGTCTACGATAATTCAAACCTTCTATTGTGCAAAGAGTGTCTACGAGTCATTCCTGAACTTTTGTCGAACCGGCTGTTAGCTGGTGATGTATGAGGCAGACCGTGGCGCAGGTTGCAATAGCTTCCTTCAAACTTGAAGCTTCATCACATCAAGCCTCTCCATGGATGATACATAAGTTTAAATAGGTTGAGCACACGACCTCTTTCTCGGCTCTAGTAAAAGTAAAATAACCGATTCCAACTTTAAAATCATAAAAGGATGTATACAAAGATTTTTGCTAGTAGTTACGTACTTAATTATGTATCACCAAAACCTCAAAAAAAAAAAGTATCACCATTCATAAATGCACATGTAGTCAGAACTGCAAAATGTGCCAGGGAGATACAAGAAAATTAGTTCACCATGTGTGCCCTCGTTACCTTGATTCCTTGATCACTAACATATATATACTACTACCATTTTGTAGTCCCAGTTGAGGTTGCAGACAAATTTTCTTTTCGAGAAAAAATAAAAATATGTGACACCTTAGTTCTTACGATCTGTGTTTGTGAGCCAAAGCCACATGTTTTAGGTTATTCTGTTTTGTGAGCTTATGAAGGAAGAATAGGTTAGTTGGCCTGAATGCGGTATATGTATGCACAACTTCGGGATAAGAGGCATCGTGAAAGCATAGACAACAAAAATCCCAATTTTAGCATCATCAGCTGGTTGTGTTTCATATCGATCATGATTTTATTCGCATGATCTTGAATGTCTCCTCGGTACATAGTAGCAAAAAGTTGCAAGGCCCTTGCTACTTGCTGGGGTTAGCAGATGGAAGAATAGCACCAAACATGCATGTCTGCTCCAAGTGACACACAGTATGGGTAGTCGATCTTTGTCTTGATCGGAACGTGTGTGCAAAAGTATTTAAACCATATACGGTTAGGAATACATGATTATAAACTATAAAGACGCATGCTATTGAATTGTTTGAAAATCCAGACACATTTTTCCTCAATGGTGTTTCAGTGTTTTAATCACTTTTGTGTGGGTCAAGTGACTCAGCATCATTGCTCTCTTTTCTTATGTTAAAAGGAACAGTAGAACAACTAGCTTTATATATAAGCCGGTGATTCTCTTCGTCCAAGTATGAGACTAAACTTTATACATGATATACAAGTCAAACAGGTCCTTTTGATTTTCTACGATTTAATAATAGATTAAATGGCAATGGCCTATAAGACAATGGGCCCTGATTCCCTAAACAATTATCTAGACTTAATCATGTTACATCTATGGCGACGTTGGCGGAATGGCAGTGCCTCGCCTTATTTCCCCTAGTCCTCCTGCAACATCTTCCCTCTCGAGCTCCCGTTCGATAGACGAGTCACGTGTGCGGGCGCACACTGTACACCCACGGGAACACCCCATCTTCGTGTACAGCGAGCGGAAAGCCCCGCGGGGCACGTACGAAAGCGGCAGGTGGACACACTGTTGAGAGTGGATGCCGCGCGCTATTCAACGCCCCGTGCACTACGACCGTAACTTTGACGCCTGGGTTGGGCTCTACCTCGACCCTAACGACCAATATGCTCCCTTAAGAGCCACACCAGGCGTCGGCTACCTGTAGTGCGTCCCCTGCAATTGAACTGTCATCTGCTACCGGTCACTTCGGCTCGTGCTGCTAGTCAGTCGATGAAGTGGACTGGCCGTGGGTGGTGGCACGTAAAAGTCCAACCCCTGCAATTACTGCCTCGTGGAGCACCTGCCTGCTGAAAAGTATGTGCTCCGTGTCACCGTGTTTCGGCGACAATGAATCCATCACTGGTCATGTTTCTTATCGGACATGATTTGATTCACATGGCCTTGAAGGCCCGGATGACTCCAACGGGGCGACGCATCGAGTCCGCGCGCCTCCGTTCCTGTCCGCGGGGGTCAAAAACATGGTCCAACGGGGCGACGCAAACGGATCGCGGTCCGTTTTTTGGTCCGCCGCGACGCATCCCTGGCCCAAATTTGGGTCACCGATGCGTCGGGGCGGACACACGGCGGAGTGAAAACGCGTCCGCGCGTCCACGCGTGGCGTTCGCCCCGAGCCCACATGTCAGCGACAGGGCACCGGTCAGCTTCCCCTGGCCCAGTCCTTTTTAATGCCAGGGGATAGGGACGGCCAGCCCCCACCAACCCCACTTCACTGCCCCACTGCCGCACCGTCTCCGGCGACCAAACCCTACCCAAACCCTAGCCCACTGCCACTGTCGCAATGCCGCTCCGGTGGCCTGGATTCGGCAAGGCCAAGAATGACGGTGAGGCGGGGTCATCCTCTGGCCGCCGCCGCCGCCGCTATATCTCACCTCCCCCTTCCCCACCTTCCCTACCTTCTCCCCCTTCCCCACCTTCTCCCCCGGCGCCAGTCCCCGCCGTCTTCGAGCTCGCGCCGCCCGGCGGCGCGTTGCGCGACCGCGTCTACCTGCGGAAAGAAGACTGCCAGTGGTACTGGGACCACGCCACCCCGCTGCCGTGGCCAGATGTCAAGCTCCCCGAGCATTGGCACCTGAACCCGCAGCGCATCCCGGTGCCCCCGATGCCCACGAGCGAGCGGGCACGGGATGAGGAGATCGAGCGGCGCCGCCGGCGCCTCCCGGCCGAGCTCCGCAACGACCCCGCCTTCGCGGCCACATCCCGTAACTGTGTGGAGTGGTTCCGCGACGAGCACAACCTGCGGCGGCAGGCCCTCTACACGCGGGCTCCGACGCCGCCATCTGGGCGTTGGACACCGCCACCGCACACGCGGCGCCGGGACGCACCGCCAGTGCCGCGCGCGCTGCGGATTGGGTCGCCGCCGCCGCCGCGCGCGCTGCGGATTGGATCGCCGCCGCCGCCGCCGCGCGTGAAGACGGAGGTGGATCCCGAGCTGGATCCCGAGCTCGAGGCCGTCTTCGAGGCCTCGCGCAAGCAGATGGTGGAGGACGAGCGCAAGCGCTGGGCCATCGTCCTCGCCAACGTCGCCAGGGAGCAGGAGGCAGCCCTGCAGGCGCAGCAGGCGGCGGTCCTGGAGGAACCACAGCCATGGTGGCAGGCCATGGACGAGGACCTGCCACCGGCGCCTCCGCTGCCAGAAGGCCTGCGAGGGCAGCGCTGGGTCTTCAATGGCGGCGCCTGGGAGGTGGAGCAGGCGGAGGAGGAGCAGCCGCCCACGCCGCCAGCCGTCGTCCCACCGCAGGCAGGCGGCGGACCACCGGCGCACCTCTGGAGGCAGCCGGACTACGTCATCCTCGATGGGGATGACGAAGAGGAGTAGAAGCCCGCGAAGGGCAAATATTGTAGTTTTTAAATATTTTTGTTTTTAAAAATATTATGTAAAAAGGCCGTTTGTGGCCCACCCCCCCTATATATGAATAGAAGAGGCCCATATATGGCCTGTTTAGCTAAAAAAAAAAACCAGGGCGGACTCGATGCGTCGGGCCGTTGGGCGCACTGCCACCAACGGCGGACAGGGGCGGACTGGGCGCGTCCTGTAGGCGACGCAAACGGACCAAACGCGGACCAAACGCGCGTCCGTTTGCGTCGCCCCGTTGGAGTCATCCTTAGCCCTTGTAAGAAAAAGAGTTGTAACATTCCTACTTCTGGTTAGCGAAACAGATCCTATTGCGGGCGGCATAGTATCACCCTAACATTATTGCTTGCTGTGACCTCGACCGTTGATATTCTATGTCATAGCAGGAATATGTGTCTAAGAGCCAAGGGTATGCTCTTGAATTACTTGTAAGTTTCTGTCACTCTTTTTTATTACTGGTGTTTTAGTGTTTTAGTCATTTTTGTGCGAAGACGGGCAGGGCTTAGAGCATCTCTAGTAGAGCCCTTAAAACCCCAAACCCTAAAAAAAACTGCTTTTTTACAGTTTTCGTCGGAAAAAGTCCAAAGACTAGAACCCCTAAACCCCTAAACCCGTAAAAAATTTTGCAGGCTGGACCCGGGTATCCCGTCCCAACCTCTAAAAATGAGGGTTGGAGGGGTTGGTGAGGGTCAACCCGGATCCCATCGCCCCATCTCGCGCGGGAGGGAAATTTCCCAACCGCCGCCGCCCCCATCCGCCCCTCCCGCGCCGCCGGCCATGGCCGCCGTCCCCGGCGCCGCTGCGCCCGCCCCGGCGACCGCCGCTCCGTCCCCGACCCCGGCCCCGGCCCCGCCGCCCCCGTCCGCCCCGTCCCCGGCCCCGAGCGCCGCCCCCGCCCCGGCCCCGCCGCCCCCGTCCGCCCCTCCCGCCCCGGCCGTCCAGGACGTCGTCGCGGCCTGCGTAGGGGCCAAGCGGCGGCGGGCGGGGAAGCATGTCATCCCGCCCGCCTCCACGCCGTCCGTCCCGGCCCGCAGCGCCGCCCCGTCCGCCTCCATGGTCGCGGCCGCCCCGGCCGCACCAAAAAGCCGCCGCAAGGTGGCCTGGCAGGGGCCGCGAGGTGCCTCCAAGCCCGCCGCCACCGCACCGAAGAAGAAGGCCGCGATGGCGAAGCCCCGGGCCCCGAGGAAGAAGCCCTTGGCCGCCGCCTCCGAGCCCGCCGCCGCCGCACCGGACGTGCTCGATGATATGGCCACACCGAACGTGCTCGATGATATGGCCGCTCCGTCCACATCGTTTATGGACATGCTCTATGAAGCGGAGGTGGACATCGGGGCTCCACCGCTCGATCCCTTTAGGGATGGTGATGAGTTGGAGGAGGAAGGAGATGAGGAGGAGGAGGAAGGAGAGGACGACGATGACTTGGAGGAGATAGAGGAGGAGGCGTTCGCCGCCGTTGCTCGCCCCGTCCGCTCGTCGAACTACACCGAAGCGGAAGATGTGCTCTTGGTTCGAGCTTGGGCGTCGGTGGGGATGGATGCGGGCACCGGTAACGAGCAAACCGCTAAACGGTATTGGCAGCGCATCGAGGACGCCTATCTAAGGATGAAGCCGAAGAGGAGTGGGTTTGCCTCTCGCTCATTCCGGTCGCTTCAAGGCCGGTGGGACATGATGAAGCCGGCATGTTCGCGTTGGAGTGCGGCCATGGACCAAGTGATGGATGCGCCGCCGAGTGGCACCGTGGAGAGTGACTATGTAAGTTTGCAAACCTCACTTTCAATTTGTTTCTCATGTGTGTTGTGTGGTTTCTCATGTGTGTTGTTTGGTTTGTAGGAGACCATTGCCGGCTTGAGGTACAAGGAGATGGCCGCTTCCAAGGGCAAACCATTCCCATTCAAGCATGTTTGGTCAATTCTTCAAACATATGACAAGTGGAAGTTGAGGGATCAAGAAACCGCACCGAAGAGATGGGCTAGCAGATGGCGCCGAGGTGTAAGTTTTTGGTGATGGTGCCAATGAGATGGGCAAGATGATGATTCTGTGATGTAAAAACCATTAAACCATGCATCCATGATTGTTATTTTGTAGTATGTTTGATGGTTCATTGTGTTTTTGTGGCATATTGTGATGAATATGTGACAGGTTTACAGGTTGGGGTTGAGGCAAAGACTAGAACCCTTAAACCCAACCCTTATAACGGAATTGCCCCTGTTTTTCAACCCGTAAAAGTGCATAAAAACAGCTATTTCCAACCCTTAAAACTGCTATGAGGGTTTGAGGGTTTGAGTGTTCTACTAGACATGCTCTTATAGCTAGCACGTCAAGGTCCAGCTCTTGTACATGAGGGGGTGTGACGAGTACTGCCTCGTGGAGCACCTACGAGGGGACAAGCCTGTGCTCCTCACCATGTTCCGGCTCAGCAATGATGAGGACAGATTGCTGGCCTGCTCACGGTAAAACTTACGAGCTGCCTAAAAATTATGATGAACGTTTTACCGTGAGTTTTGATGATGAAGCCTGCTGGATGTAAATCCCGTCCAATGCTTATTAATTTGCATAGTTAATGCACATCGATGCGGCAAGTCCCATCTTGTACTCCCTCCGTTCCTTTTTACTCTGCATATTATATTTGTCATAAGTCAAACTCACTAAAGTTTGGCCAAATTTTTAGAAAAAAATATCGACATTTATAGTATCAAATCAATATCATTCGATTCACAATGGAATATAGTTTCATATTATATCGATTTGGCATTATAAATTTGGTATTTTATTGTATAAACTTGGTCAAACTTTAAAACGTTTGACTTAAGACAATCCTAATATGCAGAGTAAAAAGGAACGGAGGGAGTAGTGTTTTACGTTGTGTTAGTGCCACTAAGATCGCATGCTTGCCAATAATGACACAAGATACTTACATTCATACCGCTTTTAGAGAGTATATATTGATGCCACTTAAATAGCTTGACCACACCACCTCTTTGTCAGCTCTAGTAAAAGTAAAATCTCGGCCCAATGCCACTTTAAAAAAATCATAAAATTCTGTATAAATTTGTTTGCTAGTTGTTACGTATCACCATTCACAGTTGCACATCCAGAGAGGTAAACGGGATGCCCCCAAGGGGCTCTCACAGCGATCAAGGATTTGTGGCCGTCGGATCGAAGGACTTACAGCGCGATCTGGGCCGTCCATTTTCCTGTGTTACTTATTTTACTTCCTGCATCTCTCACTGACAGTGGGTCCAGACGTCGCCGGTCCCGCTCCGGTCCCGCTACACAGGGAAAGGGTGCGTTTTGCGGTAGCATCACAATTTCGGCCTCTTCTTTCATGCGCCGTCGTGGTGTGTGTTTCCACAGTGCTGGGATAACCCTAGGCGCCGCCGCATCCAATCCCCTCGCGCGTTCGCTCCTATCCAATCCACTCTCGCATTCGCTCCTCCCAAATCCGCTCCATCCTCCCGCCGCCACCGTCCTTCTCCTCCCCCACCACGGCACCGCCGCCGTCGTCGTCGCCCCTCCGTCGCGCACTCCCTCCATCGGCGCCTCGGCTCCCTCACCCACGGTGAAAACCCTAGCGCCGCCTCCGGTCCTCCCACACGCACGCCTCCTCTCATTCCCGTCCTCCTTTCTGACTTCGCACCGGCGGCTCCACCACCCTCTTCCCGTCCTCCGCCCCTTTTTCTCCCCACCGTCGACCTTGCGCCGACGGGCATGGGCTGCCACGCGCCCCTCCCACCTCGAGTTGCTGCCTTCTCCTCGGTCCTAAGCAGTGTGCCAGGGAAGCACAAGAAAATAGCCATGTTTTGCCCTCATTACCTTGATTCCTTGATTCATTTTGCAGTCCCTCTTGAGGTCGCAGACACATACGTATTGTTTTTTAGAAGAAAAAAGCATATTTGGCATCGTTCTTACGATTTGTGATTAGTATTAAATGTGGACCAAAGCCACACGTTTTTTTTTTTTTGGTGAGCATATGAAGGAAAAATAAGTTAGTTGGCCTGAATGCGGGTGTATGTATGGACAACACTTTGGGATGAGAGGCATCATGAAAACATAAATAGCAAAAGTCCCAGTTTTAGCATCATTCACTGGTTATGTTTCTTATCGATCATGATTTTATTCACATGATCTTGAAACATATCAGCAAAGAAGTTGCAAGGCTTTGGCTGCTTGCTGGGGCTTGTGGCTGGACAGCAGAATAGCACCGAACATTGTTGAATATAAATATATTGCCTAGTCCCTTTCCATCAGTTCGGACTTTTGGTCTAGATGGCTAGTGCAGCAATTCTATAAACATGTCTGCTCCAAGTGACATAGAGTATAATGTAGTCGATATTTTTCTTGCTCGGGATGTGTGTCAATTAGTATTTAGACCATATACGGTTGGGAATGCATGATTAGAAAAGACATGATATTGAATTATTTGAAGTTCTAGTCACATTTTTGCTCAATAGCACCGAACATGTCTGCTCCAAGTGATCACTTTTGTGCGGGTCAAGTGAGTGAGCATCATTACTCTCTTTTCTCGCGTTAAAAGGAACAGTATAACAACAAGCTTTATAAGCCGGTGGTTCTCTTCCTCCATGTATGAGACTAAACTTTATACATGATATACGATTCAAATTGAGCCTTTTTGATTTTCTACAATTTCATACAGTAGATTAAATGGCCATGGCCTATAAGACAATGGTCCTGAATGTGTTGCAGGTCACGTATGCCAGTGATGCTAGTCAGCCGCTGGAGTGCAATAAGGTGCTCTCCTCGTAGGACCCGCGGGGCTGGTGCCACGTCAAGGACCAGCTGATGTACATGCTGATTACATTAGAGCAAGATTCTAACAGAAAGATCCAGAACAAAGCAAAAATTACAACGACGTCCAACTGGATCCCGACGTCGTCGACGACGAGCAGGACGTGCCGAAGGCGCGCCGCCGCCGCTGCTCCGCTCAAACCTTGGATCGGGAGCAGCCCCTCCACGGACGGGAAGTCGTCGAACCTCGGCTCCGAAGAGCCTCCACCCTGCGCCATGGACGCCATCGTCTTGCTCCGCAACATCACCTCCTTCGAAAACTTCGCGCATCCGGATCCGCCGCACCTCGGAATCCGGCAAGGGTTGACCACGCACGGCAGCTCCGAAGAACTGCGAGCATGGGAAAGGCGGCTGAACCGCGGCAGACCTCCAAGGAGCTCCACCACCGGAGAGGAAGAACGCCGCCCCAAAACACCGCACCGACTGCGCCGCCGACTCCCCGACGCCGCCGGCTGGAAGCCCACACGACCCTACATGCATGTGCTTTGCCTTACCGTGTTCTGGCGTAGCTACGGTGAGGACGGATAGCTCATCCATCGTTACGGCTCACGGACCTAGTACTCACACTAGTACAGATCGGGCACTTTAAGGTCCCGCCATCGCACACACGAACAGCCACCCATGTGCGTTATCCCCTATCGCATTCGTTTCGCAATTATAGCCGTGTGCGATTGCCTGAACGGTGTTCGCTGGTCAAACATTCGCCTACGGTTACGTTTTTTAAAGGGTTGGCGCTATATCGCACACGGTTCCATATAGAAGCGCCTCTGCATTATCGTTCTGTTTCACACACGCGTTACTTCCACGAATCGTCTGTAATCTTAATTGCCTCCTTGTATTCCGTTCGACGCGTGTACACTGTACAGCCTTCTCGCCTCCTCCAGTTTTCCACGCGTTGGCGACGAGCCAGCTTCCTCGTCCTTTATAATGCTGCTCGTCTCCGTTCATCAGTGAACTCAGCAGCAGCGCCACCGTAGACTCAGTAGGTACACGATGGTGCGCCGCAAGAAGACCGCTCGCGTGTCATGCGTGCCTCAGTGGAGAATTGCAGCGCCCGTTGCGGCTTCCGGGAACTCCTCCCTGTCTTCGGATTTCCGGGTACTCCCCTCCGCCTGCGCGCCGTCGACGCGTGGAGAACGAGTACCCGGAGGAGGAGGAGGAGGCGAATTTGGAGAAGGGCGAGGACGCGGCGATGGAGAGGCCGAGGATTTCTCTGAGGGCGACGCCAAGGCGCGTCTCGAGTCGTGGGAGGTAGCTGAGCGCGAGGCCGAGGAAGCTGAGTTCGACGCCTCGGAGGCCATGGCGGCTGTGCGCGAGGCCGACAATACTGACGAGGACGACCGGGCCATGATTGAAGAGCATCGCGCGGTCGAAGACTCCATCGCCAAGAAGCTAGAAGAAGACAGATCGCGCACACTCAGTGATGCCGAGGCCTCATGCTCCGGCAAGGAGATAATCTGCATCTCCGATTCCGACGAGGAGTAGTAGTAGTGTAGATTATTGTAATGAGATCTCTATTGTAATAGTTATTTTTCTCTTTTCCTTATGTTTAGCATGTTTCCTCGCAAGTCATTTGTTAGAAATATCAATACATATAATATATGAAATTAGTTAAAGAACACGGCAGTGCGAGATAGCCGTGTGCGCTGCTCATCTATCGCACACGATTGGAGTGTGAAATTTGTGTGCGCTCTTACCACATAACACACGTTTTACTGGAAGATTGCGTGTGCGATCTTACCACATCGCACACGGTGTTTTTCTGTCTAAATAATTCGTCTTCCCGCTTCTTTCAGAATTCACGCTTATTATGAAATACCATCGTGTTCCCGCCTTTTGTCCTACTCCTGCTTGCCTATATATTTCGTCGACGGACATGGCTTTTGTACAATGCCTCACAGCACAGAAGCCATGGCTGATCTGGCCGTCGCGCTGGCGTTGTCGGAGGAACTGCTGTCCGCAGCGTCCGTAGTTGGGAGTAGCTCATTCGACATCACGCCGACTGAGGCGAAGGAGGAGCTGTCCCCAGCGCACGAAGCTGGGGGTAACTTCGTCAACCTCACGGTGGAGCAGCCCGAAGACAGCAATTCGGGTTCGTCGTTGGACGAGCCGCTGGCCAGCCCAGAGGAACTGCAGGTGCATAAGTTGGTGGAGGTGTCCATCGCGTCGGTGCGGCTTGAGGAAGCAGTGGTGCATCGCGTGGTCGAGGAGTCTTTCGACTCTCTTCGCAAGGATCGCGTGCGTGCGCTGCTGCGCGCCAGGAAGGAGGACAAGAAGAACACGCGGCTCTGGATGGGCGCCATGGCAAAGCAGTTGGCCAAGCAGAACGCCGCTCGCCGCGATGCCGAGGCCTCAGGGTCCGGCAACCCGCTCGCCGACGATGCCGAGGCCTCAAGCAACGGCAAGGGCCCAGCCGGCGATGCTTAGATGGGTATTACTAGGTGTTTTTTATGTGTTATATACATGTGTACCGTGAGATTGGGAATGTCTAATCTTTTTGTAGAAGGAAGGGCAAACCATGTGTTTGAATTAATGGTACCCTTTGGTAGCAACTAATATTATTCAAATATTATTAACCAGGTTCCATTATGTCTAGTACTCGTTTCCAATGTATTTCAATGTTTTGTTCAGAAGTTGATAAATTTGGCAAAAACCTTGGGATATCGCACACGATTATGACTCAGAAAAAGCGTGTGCGATATCTAACGTTTAGCACAACTATCGCCCACGGTTTTGCCCACCCAGAACCGTGTGCGATATCTATCGTTTAGCACAACTATCGCACACGGTTTGTGCCACTCAGAACCGTGTGCGATATCTATCGTTTAGCAGAACTATCGCACACGTTTTAGTCCTCTATAATCGTCTGCGATATCTGCTGGGCCGTTAGGGCCCAGTAAGTGGAACCCTACCTTATAAGTAAGGACCAGACGCGCTTGACCCATACACACAATCCACTCTCCCCTCTCCCAGCCGCCTCCTCTCCTCTACAGTCGTACACTCCCTCTTTGCCCCCGTGGTGCGGCGCTGCCGCATCTGGCCTTCCCCGCCGGCCGATGACCTCGAGGGATGTCTGTCCAAGGCCTCCCACCCCCCCATGGCGATATCGCCGTCTTCTCGTCGACATTCCGAAGGTTAGCGCTCATTTAGCAAGGCCATCTCCATGTTCTATATGTCGTATCTTGTTCATGCTGTAGCAAGGCCGGATTAGTTAGTTTCCCGATCTGTTAGAATATCTTGTTAGTCCTTGTTTACTTGTGTGGTACTGTTAGATCTTTCTGCACCTCGATTATGTTGCATCTTTGTTTAATAGGCTGATTCAGTTAGATCTTCTATATTGGTTTCTACTGTTAGAATATATTGTTAGTCCTTGTTTATTTGTGTGGTTTGTGTGGTACTGTTAGATCTTTGTGCACCTCGATTATGTTGCATCTTTGTTTAATACTGCTAGATCTTTGTGCACCACTACTGTTAGATCTTGTTTATTCTTTTATATATGATCTTCTATATTTTATACTTGTGTAATAGGAATCATATTTTGGTGGCACTGTACAAGAAAACAAAGGGGCAGAGGGATTTGCCCCATACCTAGTTGGTGAATATGATCCATGCGGCTAGGCAAGGTTCATCACCACATTCATTTGCCTTCTTTTGTACCAAGTAAGTGAACAAGCATTTTGATTTGCACTCTCTTAATTGTTCCTACAATCTCGTTCTAATGAATTTTATGCATCAAACATGCAGGCCCTTTGAGCAATACTTGCAAGTAGCTTGGCTTAGCTACTTGCAATTATTTCTCTTCCTCTTCGCGAAGCACTTCTCCGGAAAGAAGGATGATCAGATTTCTGAAGTATCCTTCTTTTCAGCGGGTGGCGTCTACCCTTGGCGAATCACATAAGTGATATCCTCTGCGGGATGATGACCATGATGAGGTGCAGCGGGAAGACATTTTTTGCATTCAAAACAAAGACGTAACCAAGAATAGTTCGTTCTTCTTTTGTATAGTTTTCACATTTTTGTAGCTAGCAATTGATACTTTTTTAACAATGTACGAATATGAAGTGTGAAATGAATGAAACAAGAAGGAGATTTGCATGTGTGAAAATGTATGAATCTGAAATGAAAGCCAACAGCCTGGTTCCTGAAAAATTATAAACGTGTGCGATGGGTCTTCAAACACACACGAGTGGCACTAGGACAAGCGTTAGCAATAAGTTTTGAAACACACACGGACGATCACAGTAAAAGCGTGTGCAAACATCTACTAACCCAGACGACTAAAGAACTGTAAGCGTGTGCGATAACCTGAACCATCGCACACGGTTTACGAAAACCAGTCGTCTGCGACGTTTGCGCCTTCGCACACGGCTTATTTGTCCGTCTGCGATGCCTGCCCACATCGCCCTCCCATGGATAGCGACGGGCCCTATAATAGTTTGCGATGGCCAAAGTCGACCGTGTACGTTTGCCCGATCTGTACTAGTGTCACTCTTACCAGATGACCACCAACAATGAACTTTTTGATGAGGGTTGCCTTGTCGATATATTCCCCGTCTGTCATCTTTTAAGCTCCCATGCTTTGTTAATTTGCCTAATTAGTGCGGTATTGATGCTGCAAGGACCATTGTGTGGTGCTTTGTGTTAGTCATGGCATTACTTGACACAACATTTGACACAAGTACTCGCATTGCACATTTTTACATGCGCATCGCCGTTCGATCTTAACTGCAAATATAGTCTGAGCTATCAATGTGGCAGGGAGACACTAGAAAATAACTTCACCATGTGCGCCCTTATTACCTTGAGTCCACGATCACAAGTGGCACAACCTTGTTTCAGAGGAAAACACAAGTGGCACCTTAGTTCTTATCATTTATGATTGGTATTATTTGCGATCCAAAATCATAACACTTAGGTTCTTTTGTTTGGTGTGTGGATGAGTATCGGAATGAGTGGCATCATGAAACAATCACCGACGAGCTTCCAAGATCCATTAGTCCATCAAAGTTTATGTTTCTGTGGGAAGATGATTTGATTCACATGGTTGTAGGACTCGTTGTCGGGGTTACCGAAAGATATCCTAATGGAGGCAGCAAAATAGCACCCGAACATTCCTGCTTTTTGACGCAGAGTGTTGGTACTCCATGTCATAATAGGAAAGTCTCTCAAAATATAGTGACACCATGTACGGTTTCGAATACGTGATTGGTAAAGGTTACGCTCTTCAATTATTTTGAAGTTTCAGTCACTCTTTTGACTAAAGGTGTTTTAGTGTTTTAGTCATTTTTTTGCGCAAAGTTTCAGGGCCTTTTGTAAAGTTTCAGTCATTTTAAGCAAAGTTTCCTTTACTTTTTGTGATTTTTTATTACTTTTATATTTTGTTTTGATAGTTTTTGCACTTCACTTTCCTTTGTTAAATTGCACCTATTTTTTATTATATCTGCACCATAAATCATTATGATTATTATTGAGGACGACATGCTATATCTACATCACGACAACAAATGGTGGCGCTGGGAGCCTTTTCCCGAGTCCTCCCGCTTCCCCAGGACCTCTAACCTCTCCCCTCCCAAGCTCCCGTTCCACCCGAGAGCATCATCGCCCACGCCATCCACCCGAGCGGACGCACCATCTTCGTCTCTGCCTCCAGGGGCATGTTCTCCTTTGCCACAGAAAGCCGTAGGGGATGATGTCGTTCAGGGGCCCGGCTCACTACCTCACCATGTTCCGGCACAGCTACGGTGAGGACGGAGAGCTCATTGTCACGCCTCACAGACCTACGCTCTTACCAGATGCCCACCTGCTACGATGAACGTTTTCATGGCGGCTTTGATGCTCAAGCCTTATGGATCCCCTCCACTACTTATTGAACTTGCATAGTTAATGCGGATCAACGTTGCAAGCCCCATTTTTGTGATATTACCTTGTTTTAGTACCACTAGTAGTCATGACATTACTTAACAACGTTGAAATTAGATGACTTTAATCATGTCTTTTTTAGAGTAAAATTAAATGCAATATAAGTATATATGTGTAGAATCTATCAAAAGGAGGTACCAGTACTTGGACTGGACGTATTTACTCGCATATCGCCGTTCGATCATAATTCCACCCGTAGTGTCAACGTGACAGAGAGACACTAGAAATTAACCTCACCATGTGCATCCTTGTTACCTCGATTCCTTTATCAGTAATACATATGTATCTCTTTGCAGTTCGTGATGTTCGCACAAGTGGAACATTTTTGTTTTGAAGAAAACACAAGTGACACCTTAGGTATTAGGATTAAATGATCCAAAACCACACCACTTCGGTTCTTTCGTTTGATGTGGGCATGAGTTTTGGAACGAGTGGCATCGTGAAACAGTCTCTAACCAGGTTCCTACATCGTCCATGAATCCATCAATGTTTATGTTGTGTATGGAACATGATTTGATTCAGATGGACTTCAAGTCTCCTTTGCCCTCTTCTCACAAACAAAGTTGTACGGCTTGTTACTGGGGTTACAAAAGATATCCTAGTGGGCGCGTCAAGATAGGACCAGAGCAGATCTAATCCCAGCGACGTAGAGCGTGGGTAGTCTATGTCTTACTAGAAATGTGTGTCAGAAAATATTTGCACCATGTATGGCTAGAAATAAATAACTGATAAATTGTATGCTCTTGATGTATTTTGATATTTCATTCATTTTTTGTCCAATGGTATTTAAGTATTTACACCTGTGTGGAAAGTTTCAACGACTTTTCTAAAGTTTTATACATATTTGGCGAAGTTTCGTCACTTCGTTGTGATATGTTTCCATTTTGATTTTCTGTTTTTTTTGCTTGCCTTCTTTTTATTTTGTTGCACTTTTTTGCTCCTTTACACTTCTTTTTATTGGAGTTGCATTTTGCTGCAATTGTACTTTTTTGTACAAATATTAGAAAATTCTAATTGAGCCTTTTGTTCTAATAGTTGCACTTAATTTTTGTTTTTAAACATCTTTGAGGTACAAGGATAAATACCCTAAAGTGCACATGTAGCAAACAACACTAGTCCCCTCTTTATTCTTTTGTTCTGCACCAAACTCTCTCTCACCTTGCGCTAAAATTATGAGGTGCCATCTTTGTGCCCGCCATCAACTAGTGGACAGCACCGTGAGGCACGTTCTCCTACGGCGACGAGAGGTAAGTACGTTGGACCCGCCGCGGTGACTGGATACTACCTTCTTTTTTTTTTTTTTTTTTTTGAGAGTCCTCTCCTGAGAACTGGATACTACCTGATCCTGACATACACGCCTATTCGGGCTCTATTCGGGCTCTACATGATTGACAACATTGACACAAGATGCTTCTACCTCTGTTAGTTTATAATTAGATGCAATAGTAAGTACAATAAGGGAAAAGTCTTGTAATCACCCGGGGGATCGCGCGCGTTGCGTCCCCCGGCTCCTGCGTTTGACGCGTGTCCCCGGGTGGGCCTCACAGAAAACGACACGTCCCACCACGTGCTAACCTTATCTCTTCCCCACCGCTTGTCGTTCCCAAATCCATCTCGCATCGGCACCAGCTCGCACCGACGCCGCCGCCTCCTTCCCTCTCTTCCCCGAACGGCTCTCCGCTGTGTGGGCATGCCGGCGAAGCCGCGGCCATCCTCGCCCGGCACCCTCCTCTCCACCTCGCGCCACCTCCCGAGGGACAGCCGAGATACTCCGCCCGGAGCTCGAGCCCAAGCTCGCCGCCTCCTCCCGTGGGACAGCCGAGATACTCCGGCCGGAGCTCGAGCCCAAGCTTACCGCCTCCTCGAGCACCTCCGGCTGCAGCGGGCCGTGGCCATTCTCGCCCAGCTCCCTCCTCCGTCTCATATCTAGTCGTCCCCTAAATCGCTGCCACGCGGGGAGTTGACAACGGCGACGACCTGCAGTGCCAAGAGGACCGGCGCTGGCGGTGCTGCTACCAGCGGCGCACGGCGGTGCTGCAATCCCTGGGCGGCGGTGTTGTCTGCGCTCGAGAGCGGTGCTCCTATAGGTCGGCGCCGGTGCTGCCGTCTTTCAGGGGCTGCCGGTGCTGCGAGCGGCGGGAAAGCTACCAGCGTCGCACGACGGTGCTGCTCACCGGAGCAGTGATGCTGTCAACGGTGCTACCATCCTTTGGCGGTAGTGCTACCGTAGCTGGTCAATGGTGCTACTAGGTGGACAACGGTGCTACCGTAGAGGTGCGGTGGTGCTACTGTCGATGGGCGGCAGTGCTGCTCGCCGGAGTAGCGGCGGTGCCGAAGGTGCTCGGCGTTGCTCCCGTGGGAGGGCGGAGGCGCTGTCGAAGGTGCTCAGTGTGTAGGGAGGCGGCGCTGCCGTTGGTGCTCGGTGGTGCTCCCATGGAAGGGGTGGCGGTGCTACGGAACGAGCACGACGGTGCTCCCGTGGCAAGGCGCCGGTGCTTCCGGTCGCAGTTGCAGGCAGTCGACATCGTCGCTGTTGCTTCTACTACTATACTGTAATGTTTACATTTTTGTGCTTCAATAGTATCGTGGTTTTGCTAAAATAGCACAATGTTTTTGCTACGAGGTTTCTGTTCATGTCTAATTTTTGCATCAAGAAGAAATTTTTTGCTACAATTTGTTCTGATGTTTTGCATCATAAGTCTCAACTCACCGAAAGAATTTTTTTGCTACCACCATTCTCTGTCTTTGCTACAATCGTACAATTTTTTTGCTACGGAGGTATCCGGCGATGTCTCCGGCGAGAGTTTCTTGCGATGTCTCCGGCGAAGTTGATTTTGCTACAATAGCACTTTTTTGTTGCTACAATAGCATAAAGTTTTTGCTACCACGTCGCTGGCGAGGTATCCGGTGAGGTCTCCGGTGAGGCCAGAATTTTTCTTTTTATGTTCTGCGTACGAACTGTTTTTTGCTACAATGCAGCAAAAGCGGGAGTTTTGTAGCAAAAGCGGAATTAGCCTTTTTTAGTGGACACGTGTCGGGCTAGGGACCCGGGGATCGGACCTCCCCGGGGGACGCCTAGTACTGTCCTACAATAAGGGTCATAAGTGTGGGCTAATCAATGTGAGGGACTAGTAGATGGATTCCCCATACGGAGTATATATCAGTCACACTCACGTGGGGCGTTCGGGTTACCCTAAATTTCGGGTGACCCGAAATTTCGGGTCGGGTTTTTAAAATTTTGATTTTCAAAATCAACACCCGAAAATTGTCTGAAAATGTAAAAACCCGAAAATTCGGGTCCGGGTAATCCCGAATCACCCAAAATTTCCCAATCTAGAGCCAGAACTGCGTGATCGAGAACAGTAGGAGGCCGTGTCGGAGAAGCTTCATGTCCCAGTCTGCCAAACGGGATGTCGCCTTCGCTAGCTTTGCGTCGCAGGAGTCACGGCAGCCGGCGGCCAGCGGCCACCGTGAAGGAACTAGGGCCGGGGATCAAGTTCGCCAGACTGCCGGCTAGGAACGATGGAGCTAGAGGCTATAAGTTAACAGGGCGACCGGCAAGGCAGCAGCACGCTGATGGGATATGTAGTGCTCGCAGCCTCGTGCAGTCGCGCTGGAGAGTGTAGACCGAGCTGTTGTGATTTAGATGGAGACGGTGGCTTGGATGGGGAAAGTGGAGGAGATGCACGTACGCATATAGGCTAGGTTTCAGGAACCACCGATTTACTTTTGTTGGGCTTGGGCTGAAAGCAGGATATTTTCCATTGGGCCCTTGGGCAATACTGAGACCGACCAGGACTAGCCCATGGTGGCTTCTTTTTATAGAAGAAATGCTTCTTAGTGAGAATTCCAGAAATTCGTCCCCGACGGGGATTGAACTCTGGTTGCCAGGTTTAGCCACTGCTACCTTTGGCACTGGGCCTCTGCCCCGTTCTCGCCCTTGGGCAATACTCACACCACGCTCAGTGCTCGGGTAAGTCGGGTTGTTCGGGTACCGGGAGCAAATACCTGGATTTCCTGAATTAAATTCGTGTTTTTCAAGCTGCTACCCGATGAAGTGATCAGGTTTGTCGGGTTCGGGTTTTTCGAGTTCGGGGACGGGATTTTGGGTTCGGGATTCGGGTTTTATGCCCAGCCTGTCGTGGCATATTTTGTATTTGCACAAATTTTTGGTCTAGACATATTTTTGATTTGTAGGAATAAATATATATATATATGTTATATTCATAGTTAATACAAACCTTTTATTGTCTAAAGGTCTCTGCAAGTCCGTGTTGTCGAAGGTAGTCACATGCTGAATTAGTTTTCCTTGAAGATTGAAGCTTTTTTTTCGCCCAAGTCTCTGCATGATGATGCATAGGTTTAAATATCTTGGGCACATGACCTTGATCACAACCTCTTCATCGGATCTAATGAAAATATTTATCCCACTTTTAAAAAAAGTACAATGATTATAGGCCATGCGCATATGACCACTCACAATTCCACCTCTATTCAGAGCTATCAATGGGGGTACGTCGAACCTAGAAAATAAATTCACCATGTGCGCATTTATTACGGCGTTCTCTGCTAACTAATATATACTCCATCTTTGTAGTTCCATGTTGAGTTCACACACACATTATAAGTGGCACCTTTGTTTTTGAAGAAAACATTAGTGACACCTTTGTTCTGGCGATATGGGAATAGTATTATTTGTAATCCAAAACCACACCACTTAGGGTCTGTTGTTTGGTGGGTGTATTAACGATAAACCACTTGGGTGACGAATGTGGTGTGTGCACTAGTTTCGGAATGAGTGGCATCGTGAAACTATCTCCAACCAAATCACAAGAGCAATGCATCCATCGGTGCTGGTGGTTATGTTTCGTATCGAACATGATTTAATTCACATAGCCTTGAAGGTCCCTTGGCGAGTTTCAGAAAAGCCGGTTCAAGACTTCTTGTTGGGGTTACCAATAGTAATCCTAATGGGGGTAGCATAGTAGCACCTATTCAGCTTGATGTGACGTAAATGTGGGTAGGCTGTGCCACATTAGGGATGTGTGTCAAAAAATATTTACACCAGGTACGTTTTCGAATAAATGATTGGTACTATGCTCTTGAATTGTTCAGAAGTTTTAGTCACTTTTTTGTTTAATGACGTTTTTTGTGTTTTAATCATTTTTGTGTGAAGTTTCAATGGTTTTTGTGAAGTTTTAGTAATTTAAGCGAGATTACCTTTACTTAATTTTATTTTACGTTCATGTTTCTATTCGCCCTTTTTGCATACACTTTTATTTCATCACATTGCACTTATTTTTGTTGCAGCTGCATTTCCTATTTTTTAATTATTAGTATTACTATTATTTATATTTTCTACTTCACGCGCTTGGTGCTTTTGTTTGAGTACTTGACCTATCAATTTCATGACTCTTGTAGCATTTTAATAGACTAGTACAAGATTCATATTTTATTTGTAATTTTGTTTATTATGTTGGTTGGTCTCATATCTCCATCATGTGTGATTTTTGAGATGTAAAGCTTTGTATTAATGAACCGGTTAATATTTACATCAAGTTTGTTTCATGACCACCACATCGTTGGATTTGAAGATGTAAATAAAATGCTGAATAATATTCGCATTCATTTTTTGAAACGAAAAGCCCTCAAGCACAGTACCGTCAGGAATAATTTGGGCTAAATGGGTAATTAATGGACACTTCTGCAGGATGTTGTAGGAGCAGCAGTACGCAAGGTATGGCATCGCATCATTCCAGGGCGGGTCACGGAAGGCGTCCAGTGCGCAAGGTGAATTGTTCACCGGTTTAATTTAGCACGTTTGGACTTCACGCTGATTACTTTCTTTTCAGTATATGCACAGTTGTTAGCTGGGACAGTCATTAGGAGGAGTAATAAATGAGTCGCACAAAACCTAGCCGGCGGCGTCGGCCGCCAGCGACCAAGCGACATCTGTACGTGGCGCTAGAAGACGACGACGAGAACGGCTTCGCGATCCACAGGCTGGACGACATTGACCAGGACGACGTACTACGTTCCGGATCTACGGAGCCTCCTCCTCTCCCGCCTCCGGTCGTCCGCGTAGCCGTAGGGCTTCCGGCCGATAGGAGGAAACCGACGAGGTACGCCGCCCTGGGCAGTAGCATCGTCGCCATTGGCATGTGCCCCATCGAGAACTCATTCACGTTCTACACGGTCTACACCGGCGTGACCGTCGTCTACGCGCTGACGGTGTCACATCTCCTTCCGGTAAGCCTACTCGACGGCCACGACGCGGCTGTGGCCGTGGCCGTGGCCGTACCTGCTGGAGTCCTCCTCAGACCCGTCCACCCACGGGGAGTGGGCGGAGCTGCTTGAGCCTACCCTGATGCACATGCATCAGGGTGCAAGAATTTTTTAGCCTTACCTCCAAAATTGCCATTTTGCATCAGGTTAGACCACCACGTGTGCATCAAACAGTGTAAGAGGGCATCAGGGTTACCGTGAATCCAGCTCCGCCCCGTCGGGGACGCACCATCTTCGTTTACAAGTGGAGAACGCCTCAAGGCACGATCTCCTACGGCATTGCAAGCAGCAGGTGGACGCACCGCGGCGACCGGATGCTGCCATTCAGCGGCCCCGTGCACTACGACCGTGACCTCGACGCCTGGGTCGGGCTCTTTCTCGACCCTAATGATGAATACGCTCCCTTCAGAGCCACACCAGGCGTCGGCTACCTGTGCGCGTCCCGGGTCACGTCGGCCCGTGCTGCTAGTCACCCCCCGGAGTGGAAGAAGGTTGATCAGCATGGAGAAGCTCTCCTCGGAGAACCGGCCGGGCTGGTGGCACGTCAAAGTCCAGGTCATGTACATGAGGGAGGGATGCATGTGAGTACTGCCTCGTGGAGCACCTGGCCAGTGACAAGTATGTGCTCCGCGTCAGAGTGTTTCGGCTCAGCTACGGTGAGGACGAGGGAGAGCCGGTCCTCACAGCTCTCCGACCTGCTTGCTCTTAGACGATGCCCACCTACTATGTCAAACGTTTTGATCAGGGTTTTGCTGGTCAAGCCTTCTGGATGTAATCCCACACCTCACATCATTATTTCAAGCTCCCCTGCTTGTTAATTTGCATAATTCATGCGGGATCCATACTGCCAAGGACCATGTTGTGGTGTTACATAGTGTTAGTCATGACATTACTTGACCTGACATTTGACACTGGTACTTGGTTTGGATATTTTTACTCGCATATCGGCATATCGCGATCATAATTTGCACCGTATCAATGTGGCAGGGAGACACTAGAAAATAACTTCACCATGTGCGTCCTTATTTCCTCGAGTCATTGATCACTAATATATATGATCTTTGCAGTTCGTGTTGTTCGAACAAGTCGCACAATTTTGTTTCTTAGGGAAACACAAGTGGAATCTTAGTTCTTGTGATTTGCGATTAGTATTATTTTTATCCAAAACCACACCACTTAGGTTCTATTTTTGGTGTGTGCACGAGTTTTGGAATGAGTGGCATCGTGAAACAATCGCCGACGAGCTTCCACAAGCACTGATTCCATCAATTCTTATGTTCCCGAGCGAACATATTTTGATTCACAAGGTCTTGAAAGCCCCTTAGTCTATATTGGAGCAGATGTTGTAATGCGTGTTGTTGGGGTTACCAAAACATATCCTAGTGGGGGCGGCATAATAGCACCAGAACTCTACTTCATTCTGTAAGCTAGAATGTTGGTAGTCCATGTCATAATAGGAATGTGTGTCAAAAATATTTACACTTCGTACGGTTTCGAATACATGATTGGTAAAGGGTATGTTCTTAAATTATTTGAAGTTCTAGTCACTCTTTTGATTAATGGCGTTTTAGTGGTTTAATCATTTTTTGTGTTTGAGTGGCATTTGTGAAGTTTTAGTCATTTTTTTTGCAAATTTGACTTTTTGTGTGATTATATATATTTTTTTATTTGCCCTTTTTCATTGCAATGCACTTCATTTGGTAAACTGCACTTATTTTTGTTGCAACCGCACTTTTAATTCATTACCATTGGTATGTTCTACTTCATGCACAAGTGTTCTTTTCTTTAAGTAATCTATGAATTACTTTCCAAGTGCAATGAATAATTTTCTTAATAACTTTGAAAGGTCCGGACAGTGAAGGTGAACTTTTCTCAAAGCTACGACTACTAATTAAGGTCTCTCGCAACACTCCACCTTGCCGTTATCGTTTGTCACTTTACCTCAGATTCTTGTACAACGAGGCACATAAATAATAAGGACAAATGCTGAAACTGCCTCTCATCTAACCATCTCAATAGACAATCTAATATATAGATCGATCATCAAATCTTATATAGGTATATGCACTGCACATACAAGAACTTTGCACATACATGCATTTTAGTGCACTAACTTGCAGAAACCAAACAATTTATCCTCGACCTTTGTCCGATGGATAAATTTTAGCTAAAAGCATGTAGGATGTGGCGCCCACACCTCGCACCTCCCGCACATGGGACATATTGTGTAGGTTGCGAGCGATTAATTTAACGTTTACAGCCCAAAGTTTTACAATATTCACAAACCAGTGCCCATCCTTTTGTCTTTGATGCGGTGTTCTGATGTAGCGATGACAGTGACAATGAAGTTACACGATAGAGGTGGTGAACTGAAGATGGGTGGTCATCAGTTCAGCAGAGATGGAAGTCGATGTAAATCAAATTTCTTATGAAAATGAAACAAACTAGAATCAAGATGCAGAGTGCACAATACACATGTCAACATGATCAAGATGATGATTTTTTTTTTGCGGGGTATCAAGATGATGATTATGAAAAAGAAGAACTTCGAACATATGACATAATTCATGTATGATTTCACTGCAAGCCTATCTTATCCCGTCTTTGGCAAAGAAGAGTGTTGGTGGAGTTGCATCGAGCTAGGGTTTGAGTCAGGATTGGGTAATTTGGACTGAATGTTTGACTGAATTTGGTGTGTCCTAGAGATAAAGAGGACTTCACTTTTGATTTTTTTTTCAAAGTGAGGTTTTACTTGCAAAAATACATGTTGAACTCTATACTTCTATCATGTGCGCAAAGCATGTGCCACTTGCTTGCGTGGTGTGCCACCTTAGTTCGATTTGCTTGCGGCGGCACATTTCGGACTAAATGCTCACCTGGCCAAGTTAAGGGTCAACTGTTTGATTCCTCACGAGTTCAAGCACTAGAATGCTCATGTGTACACGTGTACTTCCTCTATCTTATACTATATATTGTCCAGTTGATCACAAATATCTTAAAAATAAAATCTACTATGAAAATATTAATATATGCAAGATATATAATACATTCTGATAGTAGTACTTTTTCGATAACTTGCATTATATACTTATCAAGCAGATATTGAGTACATCCGGCCTCTGCGCAACTAAATTTCAAGAGCAAATTTAGACACCGAGGATACACACAACCAAATTATAATAAAAAGCTAAGTATTATCTAAATAATATTGCTAGTGACCTAAGTCAACAACTCTTAAAGCTACAGCGCTTTTGACAGAACTGCTGGCCCAACCATGTAATGTAGGGAGTACAACACTATTATTAGATTTCAGCACAATTCTTCTCACTCTAAAAGAAAACTCGTTACAGATGTGATTCAAAATATCTATTCCTTCCTTTTGTATGCAGGGCTTAAATGACATGATGTATTCTAAAGATAAAATTCCTCTAATGGATTAAATTACTTGTATGTGAGATCTTTTTGATCCACACATTGGTGACCTCTTGTTGCAATCTTCTTAAAAGTTTTCCACCTGGGAATAATTAGGTACAGCGCGGGCGCAATGGTATATAGTTTGAATTATGAAGATCAAGTACCATTTTGAATGGCACGCGCTGGCTGGCCAGCCCTTCTCTTAATGCCCACCAATCACGAAATATGCATCACAAGGCAAACTTATATAAACATTTGATTGGGAATAACAGAACAATTTTAAGGGTACCAAACTGCCAATAGAGTTAGCAAATCCCAGATCTGTGAATATCTTCATACATCCGGACGGGAAAATTTTGGAGATATAACAAAGAAATTAATTATGGCACGATTGACTCGTTGCATTGCAGTAGACTCTGCTGTCAAAATGAGTGGGAAATGGTGTCTCTGCAATTTAATTGGTAGACTTATGTGTTTGGTATTACTGAAGACTTCTGATCCAAGACCTGCACTTCCCCCTTCGACGCAATGACAGCATACGGCCTGCATGTAACAGATTGCAATGTCTCAGAAACTGCATTGTATAAGTATATAGACTAGTAACGACAGAACCACTGAAAATTTCGGCGTCAAGAGTTGTTTTCTTGGTCTCATAGCTACTTTTGGCTTTTGAAACATTTTGGGCAATAACTGGATTTTACTCTATAGTTCTTTCTAGGTTGAGAAATTTACGTAGTGTTGCAAATAATCCCATGGTCCACAACGCCAACGATTTCCTCCAAGCCTTCTGCTACCTTTCCTGCAAGGTGACCAAAGCAAGCAGCTAAAAACCCATTGGAGAAACAGTTGCTGAATTGGGTTACAATTTAGATGCTCGAATGGTAACAGGCCTCCGTTGTCGTACGTACCAAGATCATCGATGGGGGTTGTGAAGATAACATCAAGTATGTGATAACCCTCCTTCGTAACCAATGGAAAATCCCCTCCTGATGGACCGGCCGTTCCAATTGATGGCCTCCTCCAAACCTTCAGATATCAGGAAATTGAGATCAGTGGAAAGGATTTTCCTTTTTGTGAGTCGGCAGAAACAGTAGACAGGTTTCAGATTCACAGATCTAGTAGTAGTTGTTGAGAGTATGAAATTTCATATGTAGTTGTCAGATTGATGAGTGGTGCACCTCTGCGTCACCTAGGAACAAATCATCAATCTCTTCAGCAGTGTCAATCCAGTTTCCCTGAAATGAGCTGCACGTCTCTTAATGAACATCACAGAAAACTGATATGGTCTTTGGTGGCAGAAGATAAGAGACTGCTTACACTTTTGATCAATACTGGAATGGAACCCTCGACGCCTTTCACATATTTGTCGTTGTCAATGATAAAGGCAACCTTGCCAGCCGACTTAACAATACCCTGTGGACCCAGACCAATCAAGAGTTGCATATAAGGATATGAGATTAGCATAACTCATATAACAAAATACATGCAGTAAAAGAAAACAAATAATTGCATTATAATTTTTTGTCACAAAAACAGTGACAATTCAATTTCGATGATCTTAATACTCTGATGAATCCATGTTCGATTCATTAGAAAAGAAATGTCAAGTGACCATTTATACACAAGTCAGGGAGCCTGAATGAAAGGGTTAACAAGTTTCTGAAGAGCTCTGCTCACCTTCTCCTGAATGAAAGAAGGCTCGCCAGTCTCGATCTTCCGCCGCCCAATGACGGCGGCCAGTGTGCCCTCTTCTATTACATCAGCATCAGCGAAAGCAAAGTCAATCTACAAGTCAGTGAGCATGGTTTCAGCCAAAATTCTGTGCTTTCTTTCCAGCAAGATTTACAATGGTGATAGAATTGGGCGTACTTGGGGATCTTCATCGTTGATGCTGACTTGTATCCCTGCTTTCTCTGCCTCACTTGCACAGATCACAGACCTGGCTGATCAACCCCGAGAACCGATCAGAATTCAGAGCAAGCAAACACTGAGTGATCCTGAAGCAATTGGAACAACACTTACGAGGGTACGCCGACGATGCCAGATAGCGAACCTCGCCGGAGCCGCGTGCCGAGGTACTGGACGGCGAGCCCCGACGCTGCGCCGGAGCCGAGCCCGACGACCATGCCGCTCTTCACGAACTCGTCCACCTGAATCAATGTCAAAGAACACCGGTGCCTCAGCATCCAAGAGAAGCCGCCGTGAAATGTGAATACCGTCGAACGGGCCGAGGACGCAGCGCCGGCGAGCCTCCCGTATTACCGTGAGCTTGGCAGCGTCGAAGAGGCGGACGACATCGGCGTCGGCGGCGGCCGTGCAGGCGACAGCGCGTCCCCTGGGACGACGCGCAACGGATGACGGGACGGCGTGCCTCGGCTGCAGGCGCCGGCACAGGGGTAGCCGCGCGTGCAAGCTTCTTGCTACGCTTGCTCTGGCAACTGCCTCCATGGCGACGACCTGTGAGGCTAGGCCTCTGTGCTGGAGGCGTCGGTTTTTTCGGCAGTGTCAATCCAGTTTCCCTGGTTTCGAGTTCTGCCACACAGTCTGGGTAAGCAGCACTCCACTCCTCCACTCCTAACGGATAAGGAGTGAACTGCTCAATCACTGCTCCTAAATGTAAAAAAAAACGGATAAGGAGTGAACTGACCAATCACTGCTCCTAAATGTAAAATTTTGTCTATGTTTCACCGAGATAGTGCTTTCAATATGATTAATGCCATCTACCACCTGCGTTTATCTCAACGTCCGCCGCTATATATAACCATCGAACTTCTTCTCATCACCTCATTTGTGACGGGTCTCCCTTTGTGATTGTCTTAACACGAGTCGTGCTACGGCTGACCTTATTCCGCTTATAATTAGGTTGGAATGAGTGGCCTCGGGAAAACATCTAGCTCAACCTGGTCGCGCTTGACAACCACATTTCCTACTTAAACTCTAGAGTGTTTCTTTTGGGTCATTCAAAAAAAAATCTCATCAAGGTTTCTCCTCTAATGGAGCCCTTCTTATCCCCGACCGGACAATTTGTTGCTGGCCACTCTCCATGCTTGATACAAGACAAAAGTACTCTCTGGTCAAATAGGACTAGCACTACGGGAAAGCCACGAAACGCCGACGGTCGAAAGCCGTCGGCGTAGGCACGTTTGCCGTCGGCGTATGCCTACGCCGACCGTCGGCGTATCGCCGTCGGCGTAGCCCCTCTGCCGTCGGCGTACGCCCTCATACGTCGACGGCAATGCCGTCGGCCTATGAATGCAAAAAAAAATTGAATTTTTTTGAAACTCAGCTACATACTAAATCTCTAATTACACATTTAATCATAGGTCAAAATACTTACGCTGGTCAAAGTTCCCGTTCGGTCACCCATCCTCAAATTGATCCAGCCTAAGCACGCTAAACCTTTGAGTTCCTTCATTGTTAGCTTCCAAATGAGAAATGAGAACTTACTGATACTTATATCATATCAATCATATTAACCCCTGATTTAGAATGTTACACTTTTTCATTTTTTAAATTTAGAAAATTCATTTGAATAAGTAACAATGATTGTAAAATAGTATATTTTTAATAAATGAAAAAATAAAATTATTTTTACTTTTATTTTCTTTTTACATTTAATATGGAATAATTCATATCTTTAATTCCGTTAATCGAAATTTGAAAAATAAAATGTCTATGTCAATTAGAAAAATGAGAGAAATTCAAATATGACATCCATATCATCCTTTGCATTGTATAAACATCGATGGTTTTAGAAAATTGATTCTTTTTCCTATTTAAATGATTTTATGCCGATTTTTCAAAAGTAATTGAAATTGAACTACAAGTGTGTGATAGTTTGGTCTAATTTTTTTACAAAAATACTTTCTAGGTACAAAAATAGTGACTTTATCACAGAAACATCGATAGTTTCGAAAAATGTGACCCCTTTCAATGAATAGACACGACGGTCATTTTGACCGTTTTTTCACAAAAATAAAAGAAATTGAGAAAATACTCAAAAGATGAATTCCTTTGACATGGAGTCCTCTTATGTGTACTAGTTGCTAGGAAAAATGATAAACTTGAGTTTTGACAAATATTTAAAAAATATGCTTCACAAAAAGGTCTATCATCTATAGACATGTATAACTTTCGTGTCAAATGACCATGTTATGTCCATCCCCATGCCATAGTTTGTGATAATGTGTCCATATTTGAAACATAGGGGTGCCTTGGTATGGCAAACATTGTTGCCAAAAACAAATTCCAAATTATTTTTATAAATATCATTTTCCATTTTTTAAGTGTCAAAAATGACTTTTGTTATGGAGGAAATACCAAAAATATGTTGCAAAAGGCACCCATCTCATTTTCACAAAGGGTACTACATATTTTATGGATAATACCCAAGTATTAGGAATTTTCTCGATTTTTACCTAATTATTCCTATTTAAATGACTTTATGCCGATTTTCCAAAAGTAATTGAAATTGAACTACAAGTGTGTGATAGTTTGGTCTAATTTTTTTACAAAAATACTTTTTAAGTACAAAAGTAGTGACTTTATCACAGAAACATCGATAGTTTTGAAAAATGTGACCCCTTTCAATGAATAGACACGACGGTCATTTTGACCGTTTTTTCACAAAAATAAAAGAAATTGAGAAAATACTCAAAAGATGAATTCCCTTGACATGGAGTCCTATTATGTGTACTAGTTGCTAGGAAAAATGATAAACTTGAGTTTTGACAAATAGTTCAAAAAAATGCTTCACAAAAAGGTCTATCATCTATAGACATGTATAACTTTCGTGTCAAATGACCAAGTTATGGCCATCCCCATGCCATAGTTTGTGATAATGTGTCCATACTTGACACATAGGGGTGTCTTGGTATGGAAAACATTGTTGCCAAAAACAATTTTCAAATATTTTAGTAAATATCATTTTCCATTTTTTAAGTGTAAAAAATGACTTTTTAATTAAGCAAGTAACAAACATATGTTACAAAATGTCATGTGCACGGTGAAAAAGATTTTATGGATGTCATATTTGGATTCCTCTCATTTTTCTAATCGATTTAGACATTTAATTTGTTAAATTCCGATTTACGGATTTAAAGATATGAATTATTTCATATTAAATGGAAAATAGAAAAAAGTATACGCCGACGGCATTGACAATGCCGTCGGCGTAGCTCAAAAAAAACAATAGGCCGACGGCAATGCCGTTGGCGTAGTTAAAAAAAGAAAAAAAGATCTACGCTAACCTGGTCGGGGTCTACGCCGACGGCCCCGACATTTGGCCGTCGGCGTATGTTCTGGCCGTCGGCGTCTCGAGGGTTTCCCGTAGTGTAGAGTCTAGACAGATATTGGTGCTCCTAGTAACATGCACACTCCATTGTTTGGATGTAAAGCAGAGAGAGATGATGTAACTCAGCACCTAGCGTATGTTGAACGACATGTTGTTAACAGTATTGGATAGCTTAATTAATATCCTAGCTATCATTGTTAGCTATTAGCTTAGCTGTTAATATCTGAACTTATCTGTAGCGTGACCTGATAAATATAAAGACTTGCCGGCCGTATTGCGCTCTGTGACTAACCAAAACCTACTTCCATACCTTTTGTCAGCGTATTATCAAAAATCTTATCCTCAATGCAACAACACCAACAACCCGAAGAGTATTTTCACCTTCAGAACAAGTACAATGTCGTTCGTAATTTCTTTTGTAGGTAGCAACTTGGCGCTCAAGAGCATGCATAAAGGTGTGTTTGGAGAAAAAAAAATTCTAGAGACTAACTAAGTATAACGAACATTCTCAAACAAATAAGCCTCATCCAAACATCCTTTAACCATGTGAGAAAGGGTAGTCAAGCTTGAAAATTAGCGACTTCATTCGTTGTGTGTCCAATTCCACTTATAAAAGAATACAATGGCGACGGACAAATGATTCGAACCGGACGTTCCCGGGAATGACGCGCAACCGACGACGGGGCGGTGTGGCACGGCTGCAAGCGCAGGCTCCAGGGAAACTGCATGTGAAGCTTCTCGCTATGATTGTTCTGTCGACTTCCTCCACGGCGACGAGCCGTGAGGCTAGGCCTCTGTTGGAGCATCATGTTTTGCGGGCGAAGTGGTTTCGAGCCTGCCACAGAGTGAGGGTCAGATGCACGCCACTCCTAGAGGATAAGGAGGGCACATGAGACGCGATAAAAGCTGACCAATAGAGCAATCACTCCTCCTATATGTAGTTTCTTGTAAGTTTCTCTAAGAGAGTGCTTTAATAAATCGGATTTATGCCATGCACCAGCTGCGTTTCTACATGCCTACCACCGCTATATATAACCATCAAACTTCTGCTCATCACCTCATATGCGACGGGCTGCCCCATCATGCAATTACCTAGCTCTATGGTTCTACTACATGCGATTATTTAGGAATAGATTGCCACGCCATGCTGCACCATGAAATCTACATCATTGATGTTCTGGCCAGCTCATGTACAAGGAAGCACCACGTCTTAAGTCTTGACACGAGTTAACTGCAATATGTGTGTTGCAACGTATACGGCTTGAAATGAGTGGCATCAGGAAACCATCTATTACGAAATGCCTCTTTTGAGTTAGGCTTATGTGCTTTTCTAGGATAGTTTTGCATCCAAGAGAGGCTATGTACCTTGAAACTGCTAACTTAGCTAATTGAATAATGAAGCTCACTTAACTACTAGGAGCGTGACCAGGCAACTACATAATACATTCCGCTGGTAGAACGGTTCCACCAAGCACTTTAGTTGAGTATGGACAGATATCATTGACGTACTTTAATTATGTCTTCTACGCAAATTGACAAAGAATTTATTCCGCAACAAAATCCATTCTATATTCTTATATTCCTCATGTACACTCCACATTATCGGAAATATCAACGCGAATGATGTTTACATGCATTGAAACTAGTAGATCATGAATTACTCGAGCAGGCAATGTAATAGCGTGGGAAATCTTACACGATATCTGCTTGTATGGTTGTTGCTTTATTTAATAAAGCGGAGAAAAAAATCCTACACGACAAAAAAAAGTAGTGCGCGAATATACATGGGCTGAACGAGGCTTTGTCCAGATGGGCCTTGCAGGGAATAAGCCCGACTCCGTGTCGCGGCCTGATTCGATCCCGAGTCAGGTTGGTAACCTGGTTCCGATCGTTCGCCGGCTCTGCCTATCCTCTTCATATAGATCAAGATCGACACCCCAACGCCGCCCATAACCAACAACAATCAATCGATCCAGCCTTGTACGATCCAACCTGCATCATCGCCTCCACCATGAGGGCGTCGGCGAGTGGCGAGTGTACGCCAACGGAGGCGGCGGTGACCGGCGACAAGCGACCCACCACCATGTGGGAGGCGATGGAGGCTTTGGATTTGGAGTATATAGAGCGGAAGAAGGAGGAGGAGAAATGGGCCGACGAATCGATCATGTCCTCTATAGCGCAAGCGGTCCAGCTGATTGTTCTGAAGCAGCACTGGGAGGACGTGAAGGAAAAATGGGCCAAGGAAGAGCAGGCGCCCCGAATCCGCCGAGGAAATTCTCAGTTCCTGACTTACCTGGAATCATATCTTAACTGATCGAGAGGAGGCCCTCTGATGTGTTTTTGATCCATCGTCCATGTCTATCTATTTGTTCTACTGGTAGTTGGTACTGTGTATGCTAAGTACTGATGAATAGAAGGCATAATTTGTCATCTGTACTTTTGTTTGGTCCAATGCTAGTATATGTACCCGTGCAACCTTCCTTTGATGGCTTGCATGCTCCTCTATGTTTAAAATTCTCTATTTATCTCTACTATATTAAAGCTGAGCCAGTGGTGTTCCGTGGTACGTCGTACTGCTGGTCCGTCATCGCATCCCGCACGGAAGAAAAAAACGCTGAAAGAAAAAACCTCACTCTCGTCCTCCGCCTTCTTCCCCACGATGGCACGATCTCATCTCCATACCCTTGTTAGATATTATGTGTATATTAGAGTTGTATTGTAACCAAACTTGTAATACCCATGTAATACCCTATATATATTGACTACCGGCCGGTCCAGAGAGACACGAGCCTTTTACCTACCCAATCACGTTTTCTATCATGGTATCACGAGCGCAGGTCTAAAACCCTAGCCGCCGCCGCCGCTTCCGCCTACCTCGCCCGCGAGCAGAAGATTGCAGCAGGTCGCCGCCTCCTACCTCTCGGCGATGACGACCTCCGGCCTCTCCACTACCTCGCGCATCTCGGCTTTCTCCTCTGGCGGTTCGGTTTCGGCCGGATCGTCTTCAAGCAGGAGCTGCGCCGCCGCCATGGCGTCGCGCATCCCCGACGTTCCAATCAACGTCCACAGCCAGATCACCATCCGCCTTACCGCGGATAACTACCTCTACTGGCGAACTCAGGTTGATCCGATCTTGAGGAGCAATCTCATCTACGGGTTCGTCGACGGGTCCCTACCCTGCCCGTCGGATGAGATCGAAGTCCCTGCAGTCGGTGACAAGCCGGCTTCGACCATCCCCAACACCAAGTTCGGCGCCTGGATTCAGCAAGACCAGGCGATACTCTCTGCCATCGTCTCCTCTCTCACCGAGGGGACCCTTGGATTGGTGATGAACAACCAGTCCTCGCAGGAGGCGTGGGAAAACCTGGAGGCGAGTTTTGCATCGCAGTCCTCTGCGCGTGTCATGCAGATTCGCACCGCGCTCTCCAAGGTCAAGAAGCACGAGTACCCTAATGCTACCGCCTACTTCAACAGGGTGAAGTCGCTCTCCGACGTACTCACCGCGATCGGCCAGCCCCTACGTACCGAGGAGTTCAACTCCTTCCTCGTCGCTGGCCTCGATCACGACTACGATGCGCTGGCTGATCGTGTCACCGCTAGATCGGTCAGTGACCCCATGCCTACTCGCGACGTCTACGCGTCGCTACTGAACACCGAGCAGCGTGTCGAGGCGCGACGCGCTGAACTCGGCGTCGACATGCAGGCTGCGGCGAACTACATCGCCCGCGCCTCCGGTGGCCGTGCACCCACTTCTCCACAGTGGCAGCCACCACGTGCACCCTACGCTGCACCTCCTGGCGCTCCTGGTGCTCCGCGCCCGCAAGGCGGTGGCGGGCAGTACACTGCCCCGCCGTGGCAGAAGCAGCCCCCGCCCTCAGGTGGGCGACAGCAGGGGCAGGGACGTCCCTCTGGCGGAGGCGGTGGTACCCGTCCCATCTGCCAGATTTGCTCCAAGGTTGGGCATGTCGCCTCATGCTGCTTTAAGCGCTTCCAGAAGGACTACCTTGGCGCCGGGAACGACGGTCGCAACATGGAGCGCCAACTCGCTGCCCTCTCCGTCACGCACACCGGGTCTACATCATCCTACCCGGTTGATCCTACATGGTATGCGGACACAGCAGCCACCGAGCACTTCACCAACGACCTCGACAAGCTGACCTCCAAAGAGCCATACCACGGCAAGGACATGGTCCAAGCCGCCAATGGTACAGGTATGCGCATTACACATGTTGGTCAGTCCTCAATTTCTACATCAAAAAAATCCTTACATCTCAAAAATATTTGCCGTGTACCCTCCATTACTCGTAATTTACTCTCCGTCAAAAGACTTACCACTGATAACAATGTTTTCTTTGAATTCCATCCCTGGTACTTTCTTATAAAGGACCGGGATTCCAGGGAGGTTCTTCTTAGAGGGGGGACTCGCGGCAAACTTTATTCACTTGATGTGTCATCCGTGAAGCAAGCCTTCAGCAGCCTCAAGGTGTCACATGATCTTTGGCATTCGCGTCTAGGACATCCAGCTTCTCCGATAGTTCAGCATATTTTACATCTTCATGAGCTACCATCAGTGTCAGTTAATAAAGCTGTAGTGTGTGATGCCTGTCAGCAAGGCAAGAGTCATCAGTTACCTTTTTCATTGTCTACTCGTGTTACTAGTGCCCCTCTTGAGATTATATATTCTGATGTTTGGGGTCCTGCCCAAACTTCAGTTAGTGGTCATCAGTTTTATGTGAGCTTTATTGATGCTTATAGTCGTTTTACTTGGCTCTATCTTTTGAAGCATAAATCTGATGTTTTCCATGTATTCCTTCAATTCCAAAAGCATGTTGAACGTCTACTCAATAAAAAAATTATACATGTCCAAAGTGACTGGGGTGGCGAGTATCTCAAGTTGAATAAATTCTTTGCTGACATTGGAATATCACATAATGTTTCATGTCCACATACTCACCAACAAAACGGTACTGCTGAACGCAAGCACCGTCACATCGTTGAGACTGGACTTACACTTTTAGCTCATGCGTGTGTTCCATATCGATTTTGGAGTGATGCTTTCTCTACAGCTTGCTTCCTCATTAATCGTCTTCCTAGTCGTGTTATTGGCATGCAAACACCTCTCGAGCGTCTCCTAGGTGAAAAACCAGATTATACCTTCTTTAAAGTGTTTGGCTGCGCATGTTGGCCACACCTTCGACCATACAACAAACATAAACTCGAGTTTCGTTCCAAACAATGCGTTTTCCTAGGGTATAGCTCTCTACACAAGGGTTATAAATGCCTTCATGTTCCTACAAATCAAGTTTACATATCACGGGATGTTGTGTTCGATGAGACCGTATTTCCATTTACTCATACTTCTTCATCTTCCTCCACACCATCACCGTCTACTCCTCTTTTACTCCCTGACCAATTTGTTGATGCCGCATATACTCCGCTCTTGTTAGCTAACCATGGTGCAGGTCAGGGGCGTGGTGCTCGCCTTGAATTGTTGGAAGAAGAGCCAGGGACGCCGCATGTTGATCGCTCCTCTACCCCGGACGTCGATCACGCGCCTGTCGATCACGTGCATGGCGCTGGCCATGCAGCTCCGGACTCCTCCAGCGCTACCGGCCCGACGCGCTACCCCGGTGCCACCGGCTCGACGCGTTCTCCTGGCCCCGGTACCACCGGCCCGACGCCAGCATCGCCAGCCGCTTCGTCGCCCACGACCCGGCTGTCCCCGGCCCATACTCCGGGCTCCTCCATCTCCACCGCGCAAGCGCGCGATACTACCGCGTCGCTCACCTCCGCGCCGTCGCCTGACGAAGAACCGGCCCAGCAACCTGAGCGCCGGATGGTCACTCGCCTTCAGCGCGGCATTCGGCAGGAGAAAAGGCGCACTGATGGCACTGTTGCTTGGGCCGCTACTAGGGCAGCAGATCCTACCATGATTCATACTGAACCACCTGATTTTCGTCTGGCTCTTTCATCTCCTCATTGGCGTACTGCAATGGAAGATGAGTACTCAGCCCTTCAGAAAAACCAGACATGGCGACTGGTTCCACCTCGGAAAGGAGTGAACATTATTGACTGCAAGTGGGTTTTCAAGATTAAAAGGAAATCCGATGGGTCTATTGATCGATACAAGGCTCGTCTTGTGGCAAAATGGTTCAAGCAGCGATATGGACTTGATTACGAGGATACATTCAGTCCTGTGGTTAAACCCACCACTATTCGTTTGCTCCTGTCTATGGCTCTTACTCATGGGTGGCATATTCGTCAGCTGGATATACAGAATGCATTCTTACATGGAGTTCTTGAGGAGGAGTTTTTATGCGCCAACCACCAGGTTTTGAGGATCCCAGCTACTCTGGTTACTTATGTAGGCTTGACAAAGCTCTCTATGGGCTCAAACAAGCTCCTCGTGCCTGGCATGCTCGACTCAGTTCTGTCCTCAGTACTTTGGGTTTACACCGTCTACGGCTGATACATCACTGTTTATTCTCCGGCGACCTAGCATCACGGTCTACCTTCTTGTTTATGTCGACGATATTATTCTGGTGAGCTCGACGCCTCTAGCAGCTGATCGCCTTGTTCAGCAACTTGGATCTTCATTTGCTCTCAAGGATCTCGGCCATCTACACTACTTTCTTGGCATTGAGGTACAGACTCAGCAGCAGGGTGGACTTCTTTTGAGTCAGCGCAAGTATGCATCTGATTTACTACACCGAGCTGGTCTACTTGACTCCACTCCTATGACTACTCCCATGGCTGCTACTGAGACACTCTCTGTTACTGATGGTACTCCTCTCTCTAGTGAGGAGTCCACTCGATACCGCAGCATTGTTGGGGGCCTCCAGTACCTTACTATGACACGCCCAGATTTGTCCTATGCAGTGAACAAGGTGTGTCAGTATCTTCATTCTCCCCGGTGTACTCATTGGTCCGCAGTCAAGCGAATACTTCGCTATGTGAAGGGCACGATTTCACATGGTTTGCTGCTACGTCCATTCACTACTCCTGCCAGGCCTCTACTCTCTGCCTTCTCCGATGCAGATTGGGCTGGTGATCCTGATGATCGGCGATCAACAGGGGGATTTGCTATATTTTATGGAGGTAATCTAGTCTCTTGGAGTGCTAGAAAATAGGCTACAGTGTCTCGCTCAAGTACGGAGTCTGAGTACAAGGCACTAGCCAATGCTACAGCTGAGTTGATTTGGGTACAAGCCCTCATGGGTGAGCTTGGAGTTATTCAACGAAGTCCACCTATACTTTGGTGTGACAATATTGGAGCTACTTATCTTTCGTCCAACCCGGTGTTTCATGCTCGTACTAAGCATATCAAGATTGACTTTCACTTTGTTCGTGAACGGGTTGCTCAGAAGCTACTTGAGATTAGATTCATATCGTCGAAAGATCAGCTAGCCGATATATTTACCAAGCCACTGCCGTTTCCTTTTTTTACTTTATGTAGGCGCAATCTCAACCTTCAGCCTGGTTGAGATTGAGGGAGGGTGTTAGATATTATGTGTATATTAGAGTTGTATTGTAACCACACTTGTAATACCCATGTAATACCCTATATATATTGACTACCGGCCGGTCCAGAGAGACACGAGCCTTTTACCTACCCAATCACGTTTTCTATCAACCCTCTCTCTCCGAAACCGCAAACCACCCGTCGCTCATATCCAGGGTTCTGCTCGTATCCTCACACGGCACGCTATGGTTCTTCGCAGCATGCCGTCGCACTAGCTGTACACACTGGCGAGTGGCGACAGCAGCATCCACCGCCCTCACTCCGGCCGCCGGCCGCGCGACCGCCCTCGCTGGTGTTCTCCTACCTCCACCCGGCCGCTGGCCGCATCAACCGCGTCGCGCGCCGCCGTCCTGCCCATCCGCCCTTGCCGCCGGAGTGTCGCTGCCACTCCTGCGCATGACGCACATGTCGCCGGATGCGTGCTGCGCACTGGCCTGCCCGCAGCCGTGCCGCCACTCCCCGTATCTCTGTTCACGGGGCTCACGCACGCTGCCGCTGCCGCCGCCAATCACCTCCCTCCACCCCGACCGACGCAGCGCCGCCGTCCTGCCCCTCCATTTTCTGAAATTGGGAGGTAGCAGTATTCTGAACGTCAGTTGTTCTATTTGTATGAATGGAAAAAGATGATAGCTCACATATTTCAATCTGTATAGCTTGATGCATCTTTGCTCTGAAATGATTTAAATATTTGAAAAAAAATTAGACAATTTTTGTTCCCATTATAACAGTTTAAGTTCATACCGAGTTACATGAAAAGATACAATTTACATGGAAGGACCAGGAAGATGATGCAGATCTTTATTATTTGGTCCCTGGTGCTTGAATGGATGTAGGAAGCTGATAACATGGTTTCAGCTGCGTGTTGCTTTATCTAAAAGCAGCTGGTCATGTATGACCTCATCTAGAGTACAGTTATTTTGCTTAACGTTCAAGGCAAGAAAGCAAAACTTTTACTATGTTTGATAATTTGTATATTTGACTTTCTTATAATTCTGAACAGATTTATTATCCAGCACAATGAGAACTGTTAGCAATGAAGTTATACTGCTGCCAGGATGTCTTCTTCAGCTCCTGGTGATTTAAGTCGGTGCCTCTTATCTCACACATCACTGAAATCATGCCTAAGCTGGAAACAGCGAGCGAGCTTAGAAGTTAACCTGGTCTCTCGTGCTTACGCAAAGGTACAAATTCTTAGATATATAGCCTTTCACTTCTTATGCAAACATCAGGAAAATGAGTGAGTTCACCTTTCTGTGTTATAGATAAATTTGAGTCATGGCAGGCATTTGTATAAAACACTACCCTTCTTGAGACATTTAATTGTGGTGGGATGTAGCAACATGCTAGATGAATCTTCACGTGTTAAGATGTTACACTCAAATCTTCCTTGAATCTCGTTTCTTATACTTGATTTATCAGCTATACAATACATACATTTCAAAGGTGGCTCTGGTTTATTGCTTAAATTTGTAGTACTAGAACAATTGTTCAGTTATTTAGGAATGAAGATCAGCTTCAAAATATCCCACTCACATATGTTTTTCAGGCCTATATCCTACAAGTTTATATCTGGAAACTAAAACTCCGGTGCATCAGACAATTTGTACCGAGTGGCTTTATGATACGGAGTCTGTTCCTAGAAGTAGTACTTCTGTATTTTTTAGATAAAGAGCATATATTAATATCACGGAAATACCAATTACACCCAGCCTCTGCAACAACGCATTGCGCTAATGACATTACGGATGCACACAGCCAAAAAAAGAAAAAAAATTACAAAAAAGAAAAGTCCCGCTAGAGCGATCAGATCCTTTTAGCAGCGACACTAACACCACCAAAACAACACCAGAAATCCAACCCCTCCAAAAGCGACGCCTCCAAGAAGGAAACAGTGCATAAGCGCCGTCGGCGCCCGATCAAAAATCATAGGTTTTCACCTAGAGGAAGTCCTCGCTTGCAAAAACAATGCCTTCAACAAGGTCATTGCTAGGCACAACCAATGAAGGTCAGACCTTGGGTTCTCACCCTGCAAAGATAAGACCGTGGACTTCTCCTGTGATGTCGCCCCCACTGACAGTCGCTGCTGCGAGTTTCAGCTCACCAAGCCAGTTTCTCATCGCAAAAAGATTCAAACCACCATCACTAGTCCTCATATCGCGGCTGTTATGACATTCTCCACCGGAAGAACCCGGGAGATCGAAGGCGACCCTGACCGCTATGTCCTCACGCAACATGACGAGCAGCATGTACTGTCCCTCCTGACTCCTGAGCTCGTTGTTGAGGAGATCAGGAGATCGCTCTTGGAGCTGGAAGCTAAGGGGCAGCAAGCCACGATCGTTCCTGCCCCATGCACATGCGCACGGGAGCTGGTGCGTTCGTGCACGCGCGGGCATGTTCCTTGGACCGCCGCTGGAGCTTAGGTCTAGATTAGCGGATGCCAGATTCGGTGAAGACTGCACGACCTAATATGGAAAATAACAAACAGGGAAGAGCGTCCCGCCGCCGCCGTCCGCCGTCCGACGACCTCCTCCGACGGCGGCTGGAGGAGGGAGATCGGGGAGGGGTGGCCGGCGGCTGGGGTTGTAGGGTTCCCCCGAGTCGCCCGGTGTGGACGACGCGAGGGCAGGGTGCAAAGTTGTCAGTAGTACTTCTGTATATAGTGCACAGTAGTACTTCTGTATATAGTGCAAAGCAATTCACCATCAAAATTGGGTTATGCTATCTGAATGATGTGTAAAAATGACTGATCATCAATCTCTAAGGAGTTTTATTGGGATGACACAGTCTTTCATAAAAAACGATTTTTGATATCAGTACTTTTATTGGGTGTTATACATATTTGAAGCAAAAGTGCACAAGCTTAAGATGGCATGTATGTAATATTTATTTTATAAATTATGATATTTGCAATCCATACAGAAATCTTACTGTATTCGAGAACATAACTGAATGTAACCGAACCAAGGAAAGCAACGGAGAGAGCTCTGTCATGGATAGGAACACATCCAAGCGAGACTGCACACAAAGGCGTAGGGAGTGTTCTGGAAATAATAACCACATATGAAGTAGAATAGAACAAATTTTCTGATATGTTAAATATTTTTGACCGTTGCAACGCACGGGCATTCAACTAGTCTATATTATGGTACTGTGATCTATGCTAAACATTGATGAGTATAATTCGTCTGCTTGCTATTACGATTGTACTGTATGTATAGTTGTCATTGTGTTACTAAGGTTTGATTTTGATCAGGTTTCATGCAATTCGGAGCTGATTTGGCCGTCCTTATTATATATGTGCATGGTACATATAACGGAAATCCTCACTCAAATGCTCGATAGGCAACAAGAACACTCAGGCAACAAGCGAACTCCTCCGTTTGTCTGAGAAACTTATACGGTTGGTCATAATTCAAGCTCAGGCACCCAAATCTGAATCCCGATCATTGACTTGTTTAACAAATAAATATGACTTAATTAGATTAAATGAAAAAAAATCATACAAGTGCATGCATGGACATGCATTGCAATTTACGACACCATCAATTGATTATTCGTTTGCTAGTTGATCTTATTCCAATAAATATTTTGATTTTATTGTAATGTGGCATTTTGTTGGGAAAAAGTCCTTTTTTTTGTCCATCTATACACGGTGCAAAGGCGCATGTTGCTTCTAAATCCTAACAAAATACGACAGGCAAGGGACTCTCATGAGTGTTGAGCAGTGAGAGAGACGTGCTACGTCAAGTCAACTCGCTCATGTCATGGCCTATATGTAGAAGTTTCACATGTTGCACTAGGTGAATGGTTATAAAAAATCGAATTTATGCCCTCTACCAAGTACCAAGTCTATTATACTCTATTTGTAACCATACAAATATCTATTTGAATCTATATAGCACACAGGCCCGTGCGTTGCAACGGGTTAGAAAAATATGCATCGACATTATTTGACGCCAAAACTAAAAATTGATGTAATCATTACTTAATATGTTAATAACTTAATCAATCATCTTCCGTAAAAAGAACAACTGAATTATACAATACCCTTCATGCGCAGTTCATCTTGTCAGCAATGTCACTCTGACCCGTGAAATTCTCAAGCCTAAAGAAGGATGCATATGCTGTGTTTCATTTTGCTAAATGATATCAATTAAATGGTGTATCAATTCCATTCATTTTCCTTGAATGAATCTTGAAGATATCACCATGAGACTGAATGAGCAACATAGAGTAATTTAATTCAAAGTTGGCACTGATATGAACCAGCAGTATGAACTTGATTATGGCGAGTACATCATCAGTTATATTTGCACGTTAGGATATGGAAATTCGATCTTCGTGTCATTACGACCAGGCCTCTAGGGTGCTTGTTCCAATATGTCCTATTTGTTAGGAACCTTAATTCTTAATTTTATTGTTTGCTTCAAACCAATCAATTTTGTTTAGAAGATCAATCATAGTGCGCTGAACCTTACTATTACCGCTGCCGGTTCCTGAGTCCACTGTAGCAGATCCAATGGAGTATATTTCATCCATAAATAATGGATGGTTCCTGAGTCCATTGTAGCAGATCCAATGGAGTATGTTTGATCCATAAATATTCCTTCTTAAAATTCAAACCAGATACCTAAACAAATGAAAAATACCTAACAGTTTGATCTCAGCATATGAAAATAATCTAAGTCATTAGTGGGAAGTTGATAACGGCACACATGGTCCCTCCTGATGGTGAGCTTCGGCTGGATGCAGCCTGGAAGTACTGATTAGTTGTTACACGGTAGCCAGAAGGCACAGAACACGCATTGCCTCAACTCGAAGAGTTGATGTCCTTTGCATACTGCTCAGCTACATGCGGCCTCTTCATTGAGCGTAAACTCCGGTAGGCTTTCCACCGCCGCCATTGACGCCCGGCCGCAGCCCGTGTATCTCATACTCTTCAAATAGGCTTGTAGCCCATCACCATCCGTCTGGCCAATGTTGAAGCCGGCGGCCTCGTGCTCGGATGAGGAAGCATCCTGGACGGAATTAGAGACGTGGGAACCATCGGCCAGATCCTGGGATTGCCCAGCAACCTCTTCGTCTGGCGGCTTCTGCGGGAAGGCGAGAGCGTGCCGCCGGCGCCCACGAACTCGAGGATCTTGCAGACGTCCTACACTCCTACTTGGTCGTCTGGGAGGTGCTTTTGGCCCTCGCCCACGCCGCGGCACTCGATTCTCCCCGACCAACGTCGCCCGCATCGACGAGCTCAAACACCGTGGTACCTAGCGTCTCGTGTCACGGACAGTCGACCAGGAGGCTCACATACAGGCGGACATGCGGAGCACTGGCCGGTGTCGGCCTGCTGCTTGCCGCCCGAGATGCCCGTGCCAACGAAGGCCCGGATCGTCGTGTTGTGTCGAGACACGTCCATGTCCCAGCTATTGCGAGGGCCTCTAGTTTGGCGTCCAGGTGGCTGTGTGAGATAGGACCAGCGACTTGGTGCTGGAGTTTCACGGACGTTTTACGTCCAGGAGATTGTGCGGTGAATCGCCGAGGACGACGTACAGGAGGAGGACGAAAGGAAATAAGAAATGAATCGGTACAACTTATTAGTGGCAAGGTGGGTAATTTTTGTCAACTTCAGGAGCAATTTTAATAACGTACCACAAGAAACCTTAATGACTTTATTATTAGGTATAGATATAGCTATAATGGTACTAGTTACTTCATATAAGACTACCCTTGCGACTGTTTAACAGTTCCACCAGCATGTTCCTTTCAAATCTTTGAGTTTGGTGTAGATTAGTTTGCTGTCTAAACACCTATTTTAGCTTACAAATTGGTCGGAATGAGTGGCATACGGAAAACATGTATTGCAATAGGGTAATCCTGTACTACGTGTTTGTTCAACATGACCACGTATCTTCTCCCACGTGCTTTCTACATGTTTGCCCTCATGGCGAGGTCGCAGCAGAACGCGCACGTCCCACGGTGCATGCTCTTGTCGTAGGCACATTCAACATAAACATGTTTTCTCTTAAAACTGTAATCTAAGAAATCATCTTCTCGTTACGTACATGGATCATGTCCTAACTTCCAGATCAGCAGCCACGTCGTCCCTACTTGCCCCAACATGTGTATATTTGCAAATTAAGGTGTGAAAGTATGGCCGCATGTTAAACAAAAATATATAATTTGTACCTCCCAATAGCGTACAATAACTTAGTCAAGCTATTCCTATACCTTTTGTCAGCGTATTGTCGAAGTCTTATCCTGAATGCAAGACAACCACCAAGAAAGTACTTTCACCTTTAGATAAAGAAAAATGTTGGTCCCAATTTCTTTTTTAGGGTAGCAAGTTGACGCCGAAGAGCATGGATAAAGGTGTGTTCGGAAAAAGGATATTTTTCTAGTAAGCAGAAATGATTTAAGAATAACGAACATTCTCAAACAAAGAAGCCTCATACAACTCTAGGACGTGTGCATCTTTTAATGCAGAGGCCGAAGCTATGCTCCCATTTCGAAAAAAATCCAAATATACTCTAATCATGTGAACAAAAGGGTGGCAAGGCTCGAAAACTGGCGACTCTATTAGGTTTGTCCAATCCACTAGTGAAAATCCCATTCCGGCAGACAACGAATCGAACCAAACATCCCCATGTGTGCGAGCTTCTCGATATGCTTGCTCTAGCCACTGCCTCCTTGTGGACGAGCGGTGACGCTAAGCCTTTGTGCTGGAGTGTCAGTTTTGGCGGTGAAGCTGTTCCATGTCCTCCCACATAGTGTGGGTAAGCAACACCCCACTCCTAGTAGAGGATAAGGTGAGCACGTGTGATGCGAGAACAGCTGACCAATCACTCCTGCTATGTGTAAATTTTGTCCATGTTTCACCCGGAGAGATCTTTTAATAAAACTGAGTTATGCCATCCACCAGCTATGTTTCTCCATGTGTGCCCCCGCTATAATATAATCGTCATATAACTTCTACTCATCAGTTCATATGTGACAGGCCGCCCTTAATTGCGATTGTCCAACAGTTAAACTAGGTGCTACTTTAGCTAGCTCTGTGGTTCTACTGCATGGTATTCCTTAAGAATAAATTGACACACCAGGCTCCATCGTGAAATGTTCATCATCTAGGATTTAGTCAGCCCGTGTACTGTAAGGAACTTTGGATGCACGGTGGTTTAATACGAGTGGTGTTGCGACGTCCAGAACTTGGAATGAGTGGCCTCAGGAAAACATATATTACTAACGGTCTTGGAGAAGCGGTTTTGGGTCCTGCCACACAATCTGGGTAAGCAGCACTCCACTCCTAGTCCTAGAGGATAAGAAATGCACGTGCACGCGATAACAGTTGATCAATCACTCCTCCTATATGTCAATTTTTGCAATAAATGGTTGTGTGCATCAATTTATGTAGAGGCCGGGTCAATGCTCCCATTTCGAATAAAATGTGAAATTTGTCTATGTTTCACTCAGAGTCCTTTTAGTAAATCCGATTTATGCCATCGTTAGCCGTGTTTCTCCATGTGTGCCGGTGCTATATAGAGCCATTGAACTACTGCTCTCATAACTTCATATGTGACGGTTCGCCCTTGTCATTGTCCAACAATTGAACTAGGTGCTACATTAGCTAGCTCTATTGTTCTCGTGTATGGTATTCTCTAGGGATAGATTCCCACGCTGTGCTCCTTCATGAATCTACATCATTGCTGTTCGGGCCAACCCATGTACTAGAACGAAGCGCCACGTCTTAACACTAGTAGCAGCATGTGTGTTGCAACTTACACGGCTTGGAATGAGTGGCCTCAGGAAAACATCAATCACTTTATTCTCTGACTGGACATTAAATTTCTCCTACTTCACTCTAGAGTGCCTCTTTTGGGATAGGCATAAGTCCTCTAGAATAGATATGCATTCAAGAGAAGCTAACCACTTTGAAATGGCTAAACGAGCTCTCGGATCTTGGTTATATTTGGATCTATTTGTCTGCGTGGGTGTGTTATGGGTTCAGTGCTCTCCTTGTGTATTTTTTCCTCGCGTAACTCTGTAATCTTCTTCTGACTTTCCTCTCTGGTAGCTTCAGAGGTCTTGTGCAGCTTCCTCCCATAGCTTTGTAGGCTCCTTCAAAATGAAATTTAGAAGGTTGGGCCTTCCCTCCCAAATTTGCTAAGGAAAAAAGGTTTTCTCTTCAAACTTTCTCCTTTGCTAGGGCATTTTTCCTTACCATGGTCAGATAAATTGGTGCTCGCCCCTCTTGAGCAGACATAGGGTCATACCTCTTGCCTAGCTCTTCAAACTCTACCAATTCTTCCATCCCAAGTGTGTCTAAAAGGTTCTTGTGCTGGATTTTTTTTGTTTGATGGCCATGTATGTACTTTTTTTTTTTGCATGGGCCATGTATGTACTTGTGCACCCTAATTTTCAACACAACACTATTTGTTTTAAATAAATAATGTCAGACTGATCCATATGTGCACTCAGTTTTTTTTGAAAAAAAAAAAAAAACCAATTGCATTTCCATATGTCAGACTGATCCATCTGTAATCAGTTTATCAGTAGTTTGGATGTGATGGAGCTAGGTGATGTATGTAACAGAAAGATAGTTCGGGAATCAACATGGGCTGAATGAGCCTTTTACTTCAGACGGGCCTTGCCTTTGGTATAATAAGCAAGATTCTCCATCTCGTGGCCCGATTCGATCCCGAGTCGGCTTGGTACCCCGGTTCCGATCGTAGCAGCGATCGAAATCCTTTTTACAGATCGCGGCTGGCTCTGCCTATCGCCTTTATAGATCGAAGATCGACAGTCGACAAACTCAACGTCGCGTAGAATCACCACAATCGATCCAACTTTGTACGATCTGACTTCTATCATGGCCTCCACCATGAGGGCGTCGGCGAGTGGCGAGTGCATGCCAACGGACGAGGGACCCCTCACCAAGGCCAACATATGCGAGGCCATGGAGGCTTTGGAATTGTACCTTATAGAGCAGGAAAAGGAGGCGAAAAATTCAGACGAGGACGACTCGATCATGTCGTTTCTAGCGCAAGAGGTGCAGATGATTTTCCTGAAGCAGCAAAGGGAGGAGGCGAAGAGTGTTCTTCTGGAGAAGCACAAAGGCGAGGCTGACGGTGTTCCTCTCGAGCAGCACAATGAGGAGCCTCAGGGTCTTCTTCAGCACAAGGAGGAGCCTGAGGGCGAGATCATCTACAGGGAACTTGATGATGAGTTCTTGGCCATGTGGGCCGAGCATGATGAGTGGGTCAAGAAAGTATGGGCAGAGAGCGAGAGCAGGCGTCCCCAGTACAGCGAATCCGACGAGGTGAACATGATTGACCTGGAATCATATGATTTTGTCTGATCTGATCGAGAGGAGGCCCTCTTATGTGTTACTGATCCATCCCTGTCTATGTATCTGTTCTATTGGTACCGTGTATGCTATGTACTGATGAGAAGGTAAGCATGATTTGTCATATGTATTTTCATCTGGTCCAATATTAGTTTGGTACCTAATTTGTTGGCATGCACGCTCCTCTTTATTTAAATTCAGACCTTTTCTTTTTATCTATACTATTGGTACTGTGATCTATGCTAAATTAAGCACTTATGAGTATTAATTCGTCTGCTTATCTATCTATCTATACTTCTTATAAAGCAAAACCCCACTAAGTGTATTAATTATTTTTCTATCTCAAGTTGTCAACATGCAAGCTATCCACCTCATACATCATTTTAGCCAATCAATTTCCATGTCATCCCTCCAATAATATTTACTATTAATTATAGTATATTGTACATGCAGTCTATCCACGTCATCTTTTTTAGCCATACGTCCACGTCATATCGTCAAATACACAATAATTACGCCAATCGACTATTCGAGAATTTTTTATTTCCAGAAGTAATTTCATATTTGATTTGTCTTATACATGTTTATTTACACAAAGTTTTATAAAATTCCCGCCGCAACGCGCGGGGTATTTTCTAGTTATTACAATTGTAGTGTTGTTGTTACTGTGTTACTCCCTCCAATCCAAAATAAATTGTCGGTCTTTTCGCTGAATCAGATGTATCTAGCACTATAACATGTTTGTTTGTTCTATTGGTGATGTGTATGCTAAGTATTGATAAGTAAGTATAATTTGTCAATATGTATTTTCATTTGGTCCAATACTCTTTTTTAAGCGCATTTGGTCCAATACTATTTTGCTACCTGATTGGTTGGCTTGCAATTCTCCTCTCACTAATACGAAAAACACTATCAGTAGCGTGTGAAAATTCACTATTGGCAGCGTGGGCCCTTATGCTACCATGATCAAACTACTGGTAAAAACTATTGATAGCGTGCAAAGACGTAGATAGGTTCCATTTGCTAACCAATACGATAAGCGAGGGATTCTCATGAGTGGTGAGAAGTGAAAGAGACGTGCTATATCATCTCGCTCATGCCATGACCTATATATGTAGAAGTTTGGCATGTTCCACTAAGTGAATGATTTAATAAATATAATTTATTCCCTCTACCAACTAACGGTAAAAATATCTATTTGAATCTATATATATAGCTCACTTCATACACTAGTAATGTTGCACGTGCAACGCACGTATTGACTAATGCACACCATTTTTAGTCTGTTTAAAATTGCACTAAGAATCTCATTCAAATGTCAACCTACTAAATCTCAAAAAGATTTTCAACCAATATTAATGCGTAAAAATAAGTTGTAAGCCAAATAATCAGGTATCTACAAAAATAAACTCTGAAAGGCACGATTATGAAGTGAGTTCTAAAGCTATATTTTATACCTTTTACTTGAAAGCAGTATTCCCTTGTTTGTAATTTCAAATTATATGATGTTCAACATATTTCCAAGTTCATATCTGAAGTTTGAGTCTAACTTAAGTTGTATGCTATAAAGGGGGCTGAATAAGATATTCATTTCCCCAAAACTTTTCTCACCAGCCTTCCTCTCTCTGTGGGTAAGTGGCTTGAATGTTGTAGTTGGACATCCTGGCACCAGTTTGGTTCACACGGCAGTAACAATTAGTCCCTTTAGATAATTGGGTTAATCTATAATAGCAGTATAATAACAATACTATGCTCCTTTCATGTCCACTAAAGATACTCAAATAAATTAGATGGCATAGCTTTCATGTCCACTAAAGATACGCAAATAAATTAGATGGCGTAGCAATTTTCTCTACGTGTCAAGAAATACAGTCGATAAAAATTAGAAGATATAACCTCTCAAGACACTGGAGCAGCAGGAGGCAGGGTAGCAAGGGCAGGTAGCTAGCAATGTTCGATTAAGTGTACGGACGGAACGGGTAGCCACCGGCGGCTGGACGCTTGGTCACATGTGTATGGAAAGGCTTGCGCCTGGTGGTAGCAGGAGACGGGACGGCGACTTGTTACGGCCAGGGCGACGGCTGTTCGAGCGGGGCGGCGGTGTACGTGCTGACCACATGTGTGCTCTATCTGTCATGTATTCTGGACGTGTCCTTGGACCATCCGCCACCGGCCCTGAACGGGTTCAGCCGGCTCAGTGTGCCCGACGTCGACCCAAAGAAGCTCGCCTTCTTCTCCGCAGCCAACGCCATGGCCGCCGTCCTCGGCCCGCTCCCCTTGCTGTGCTGCGTGCCGGACGACATGTGCGTCCGCATCATGTCCATCTTTGACCGCAGCACCTCATCCTCCCGCGCCAGCCCAGCGTCCGCCTTGGCCTGCATGTGCGCCGACCCGGCCTCCGACCTCGCATCCTTGTCGTCACCTGCGAGACTTGTTTTGGGAGGCGCGCCGTGTAGGAGAGCTTGAGGGTGTCCATGACGCTGCAGTGTTGCACACCTTCTCCCCGCTCGATCTCGTCCAGCGCCGAGTGCGCCTCCCGTCCACGGCGTAGTACAGGCAGTCGTGAGTGGATCGCGCCTCCTTGGGCATCGCGCCGGCAAGTCCACGAACTTGGAGATCAGCGCAGACTCTTCCGTCGCGATCTCCGCCGCCAACTCGTCCACCGTCTTGGCCACCATCTCCAACGCCCCCTCACCCAACGTCGCCGCTCCCCATATCGACGCCCTCCTGTTCTGCCTGGCGCCAGACTCGCGCTGCTCGGACGCGGCCACGACGCCCGCGAAAGGTGCGGCAGAGTCGCGCTCCACGGACGCGGCGACGACCCGCCGAAGGGTGTCCGTGTTGGTGGCAATCTTGTAATTAACGGCAAAACAAAAAGGTAGTGGCAATTTGTTCGTATTATGTGATTTGGTGGGAGAGCAAAACGGTCCAAAACGGACAATGTTGAGTTGTCAAACATTGGAACGATCTGAACCGTTAGATCGGATATTGAAGGGCTCAGATTTAAAGTATCTATCCCAACAAGTTTGCTCTTTTAATAGTAGTATAGATGACTACCATTGCGTATGTTCAACAGTTCTCCTATTTTCTGAAACAAGTACATCATGTTCCTTCGAAATCTTCAATTTTGGTGTTGTCCAAAAACCTCTTTTAGCTTGTAAGTTGGTCGGAATGAGTGGCCTCCGGAAAACATGTATCGCAGATTTGTAGTGCTTTACTACGTGTTTTTCTAACCCAGCTACTCATCTTCCGTGCTGCGCGCCATGCGATCCACGGTTCAGCAATGCGCGTGTTATAGCGAGGTGGCAGCAGAACGCACAGTTTCCACGGTACTTGCCCGTGCCGTAGGTGCACTCGACAGAAATATGATTTTCTTAAGCTCTATGCTAAGAGATAGTCTTCTGGTCACGAGTATGTGGATCATGCCATGTCTTTCAGAGCAGTAGTCACCTCGTGTTACTTGCCCTAACATGTGTAAATTTTCAAACTTAGGTGTGAAAGTATAGCCGCACGTTAACCAAAAATATAGAATTTGCACCTCCATAAATTAGTCGACCTGCGCTACTTTCTGTTTGCAGCTGACTAGCAATGATTTATTTGCAAAAATTATCTTCTTTTGATATGTAATATTAAGACAAATTGATGAATTTTCTAATTTACTATCTAATCAAGATTGTTAGATCATTTACTATCGGTATTTTGCCTTCCGTATGCGCACAACTGAGGTCTCCCAATTCATCACGACTCTGGTTCATTTCTAACTTCCGTTAATTTGACCAGCATAGAGTAGGCCTCCAGTCGGCGCTCTCAATAGATGGTCCGTTAATTGTGCCAGACATGCTCTATTCACTAGTAGAAAACAGGATTTCATCCACCCCTTTTGTCCCGGCCACAGTACAACCCGAGACCAATGGGGCATTGGTCTCGGGTTGATATTTCCCAGCGCCCCTCGCCTTGTGTCCCGGTTCGAAAGGGAACATTGGTCCCGGGTCGTGTTACGACCCGCGACCAAAGGGTCGCCACATGCATGCGGGCACATGCGCAGCCGTGGACCCCCTGGCAGGGACCCTTTGGTCCCGGTTCGTAACACGACCCGCGACCAAAGGGTCCTCCCTGCATATATCATCTCCCACCCGAGCTCCACCACCATTTTGAGCTCGAGTTCAACACTCATTTTTCCTCCATTTCCTCTCACTCTCTCAAGTTAATCCCCATTTTTTTGCACCATTTGTGAGGATTAAAAGCACCCCATCTATTCAAGGGTTAGCAACATCATCCTTTCCTCCGGCGTTGCAACTTTAGCTCATTTGATTGCTAGTTTAGCTCATTTGATTTTTGTAGTGCTCACTAGGTGTTTGATGAAATGACCAAGTTAGAGAGTTTATTTTTATATGCATTTTAAGCTTACACTAATTTATGATTTGTTGGTTTTAGTGTCGTCCCGTCCACGTCCTAACCGCCGTCGATCGCCCGCGCCGTCTCGTCACCGGCACCAACTCGGTGAGTCTCTTTTTTATTTTACAAAATCTTAGTTTTATGATTTAGAAGCATAATTATTATTTGTATAAATTTCTTAGTTGTATTCTTGTTTGATATATATAGTGCCATGGTTTTGACATCCGGCCACAGCGGCACTCGTCCCCTCTATTATTCGGATGTGGTATGGCTGTTAATAACCATATATTTGTTGCGTTTCGTGTTTATGAAAATCATGCCGACCAACTTTTGACATACATATATATTTATCTAGGAGGTAGTTGAACCGGAAATTCCAATGGACCCTATTGTCGATTTTTTTGTGAAAGAGAACGATGAGTTGAAAGCTAAATTAAAAATAAGTGAAGATCTCCGCCTAGAAGAGAAGAGGAAAATGGAGGTCAAGCTTGCTAACATCGTCGATGAACACCAGTTCAAGCTTGCCGACGTCATCGATGCTTACGAGATCAAGTTGGATGCGATGCGCTTGAAGCTTAAAAAAATTAGAAGTTATGCCATTAGCCAAGAGGCTTGATATTATTATGCTGTTGGTTCAATAGTTACTTTAGTTGCGATTATGATCGCATATGTTGTTGGATTTAAATTTCTGAGATAGTTGTATGTTTTATGAGAACTATGTATTAAATTTGGTCACTACTCTACTTTGGATTTAATGTGATGAAGAAGTATTAATTAATTTGGTCAGTATTATATATTCATGATGTAGTGTAATGTTTTTTGATATATTTATATAATGCAGATGAGCCGGCAATGGATGTACAGTAGTGACCGACGCAGTATCGACTTTATTAATGGCATGCAAAGTTTTCTCGAGGTGGCTGATAGAAACAAGCCGTCGAGTGGTTTTATTTCTTGTCCATGTAGTCTGTGCAAGAATACGCGGGATTACTCTACGTCAAGAACCATTCACTTCCACCTGTTGCAGTCCGGTTTCATGTCCGGTTATAATTATTGGACCAAGCACGGAGAAAGAGGGGTTATGATGGAAGAAAATGAAGAAGAAGAGGAGAATGACACCTATCCTACGTTCACTGAAGATGGTGATACTCCAATGGAGGAAGACGAAGCTGAAGAAGAGCCCATTGTTGATGAGCCCGATGATGATTTTGGTCGGGCCATTCTTTTAATAGTAGTATAGATGACTACCATTGCGTATGTTCAACAGTTCTCCTATTTTCTGAAACAAGTACATCATGTTCCTTCGAAATCTTCAATTTTGGTGTTGTCCAAAAACCTCTTTTAGCTTGTAAGTTGGTCGGAATGAGTGGCCTCCGGAAAACATGTATCGCAGATTTGTAGTGCTTTACTACGTGTTTTTCTAACCCAGCTACTCATCTTCCGTGCTGCGCGCCATGCGATCCACGGTTCAGCAATGCGCGTGTTATAGCGAGGTGGCAGCAGAACGCACAGTTTCCACGGTACTTGCCCGTGCCGTAGGTGCACTCGACAGAAATATGATTTTCTTAAGCTCTATGCTAAGAGATAGTCTTCTGGTCACGAGTATGTGGATCATGCCATGTCTTTCAGAGCAGTAGTCACCTCGTGTTACTTGCCCTAACATGTGTAAATTTTCAAACTTAGGTGTGAAAGTATAGCCGCACGTTAACCAAAAATATAGAATTTGCACCTCCATAAATTAGTCGACCTGCGCTACTTTCTGTTTGCAGCTGACTAGCAATGATTTATTTGCAAAAATTATCTTCTTTTGATATGTAATATTAAGACAAATTGATGAATTTTCTAATTTACTATCTAATCAAGATTGTTAGATCATTTACTATCGGTATTTTGCCTTCCGTATGCGCACAACTGAGGTCTCCCAATTCATCACGACTCTGGTTCATTTCTAACTTCCGTTAATTTGACCAGCATAGAGTAGGCCTCCAGTCGGCGCTCTCAATAGATGGTCCGTTAATTGTGCCAGACATGCTCTATTCACTAGTAGAAAACAGGGATTTCATCCACCCCTTTTGTCCCGGCCACAGTACAACCCGAGACCAATGGGGCATTGGTCTCGGGTTGATATTTCCCAGCGCCCCTCGCCTTGTGTCCCGGTTCGAAAGGGAACATTGGTCCCGGGTCGTGTTACGACCCGCGACCAAAGGGTCGCCACATGCATGCGGGCACATGCGCAGCCGTGGACCCCCTGGCAGGGACCCTTTGGTCCCGGTTCGTAACACGACCCGCGACCAAAGGGTCCTCCCTGCATATATCATCTCCCACCCCGAGCTCCACCACCATTTTGAGCTCGAGTTCAACACTCATTTTTCCTCCATTTCCTCTCACTCTCTCAAGTTAATCCCCATTTTTTTGCACCATTTGTGAGGATTAAAAGCACCCCATCTATTCAAGGGTTAGCAACATCATCCTTTCCTCCGGCGTTGCAACTTTAGCTCATTTGATTGCTAGTTTAGCTCATTTGATTTTTGTAGTGCTCACTAGGTGTTTGATGAAATGCCAAGTTAGAGAGTTTATTTTTATATGCATTTTGAGCTTACACTAATTTATGATTTGTTGGTTTTAGTGTCGTCCCGTCCACGTCCTAACCGCCGTCGATCGCCCGCGCCGTCTCGTCACCGGCACCAACTCGGTGAGTCTCTTTTTTATTTTACAAAATCTTAGTTTTATGATTTAGAAGCATAATTATTATTTGTATAAATTTCTTAGTTGTATTCTTGTTTGATATATATAGTGCCATGGTTTTGACATCCGGCCACAGCGGCTCTCGTCCCCTCTATTATTCGGATGTGGTATGGCTGTTAATAACCATATATTTGTTGCGTTTCGTGTTTATGAAAATCATGCCGACCAACTTTTGACATACATATATATTTATCTAGGAGGTAGTTGAACCGGAAATTCCAATGGACCCTATTGTCGATTTTTTTGTGAAAGAGAACGATGAGTTGAAAGCTAAATTAAAAATAAGTGAAGATCTCCGCCTAGAAGAGAAGAGGAAAATGGAGGTCAAGCTTGCTAACATCGTCGATGAACACCAGTTCAAGCTTGCCGACGTCATCGATGCTTACGAGATCAAGTTGGATGCGATGCGCTTGAAGCTTAAAAAAATTAGAAGTTATGCCATTAGCCAAGAGGCTTGGTATTATTATGCTGTTGGTTCAATAGTTACTTTAGTTGCGATTATGATCGCATATGTTGTTGGATTTAAATTTCTGAGATAGTTGTATGTTTTATGAGAACTATGTATTACATTTGGTCACTACTCTACTTTGGATTTAATGTGATGAAGAAGTATTAATTAATTTGGTCAGTATTATATATTCATGATGTAGTGTAATGTTTTTTGATATATTTATATAATGCAGATGAGCCGGCAATGGATGTACAGTAGTGACCGACGCAGTATCGACTTTATTAATGGCATGCAAAGTTTTCTCGAGGTGGCTGATAGAAACAAGCCGTCGAGTGGTTTTATTTCTTGTCCATGTAGTCTGTGCAAGAATACGCGGGATTACTCTACGTCAAGAACCATTCACTTCCACCTGTTGCAGTCCGGTTTCATGTCCGGTTATAATTGTTGGACCAAGCACGGAGAAAGAGGGGTTATGATGGAAGAAAATGAAGAAGAAGAGGATAATGACACCTATCCTACGTTCACTGAAGATGGTGATACTCCAATGGAGGAAGACGAAGCTGAAGAAGAGCCCATTGTTGATGAGCCCGATGATGATTTTGGTCGGGCCATTCTTGATGCACAAATAAACAGCGGAAGTGAAAACGAGAGGTTGAAGTTGGAGAGCATGTTAAAGGATCACAAAAAATTGTTGTACCCAACTTGCGAAGATGGCCATAAAAGCTTGGTACCACCTTGGAATTGCTACAATGGAAGGCAGAGAGTGGTACTACTGACAAGTCATTTGAAAGTTTGCTGAAAATATTTAAGAAGTTGCTTCCAAGGGATAACGAATTGCCCTCCAGTACGTATGAAGCAAAGAAGGTTGTCTGTCCTCTAGGATTAGAGGTGCAGAAGATACATGCATGCATAAATGACTGCATCCTCTACCGCGGTGAGAACGAGAATTTGAATGCATGCCCGATATGCGGTGCCTTGCGGTATAAGATAAGGCGAGATGAGTTGAGGGCGAGCCGTGCCCCAGGAAGAGGATTCCTTGCAAGGTGATGTGGTATGCTCCTATAATACCACGGTTGAAACGTCTGTTCCAAAATAAAGAGCACGCAAAGTTGTTACGATGGCACAAAGAAGACCGAAAGAAAGACGAGATGCTGAGACACCCCGCTGATGGGTCGCAGTGGCGAAAAATTGACAGGAAGTTCCCGAGGTTTGCAGATGACGCTAGGAACTTAAGATTTGGTTTAAGTACAGATGGCTTTAATCCTTTCGGGGAACAGAGCTCCAGTCATAGCACCTGGCCTGTGACTCTATGTATCTATAACCTTCCTCCTTGGTTGTGCATGAAGAGGAAGTTCATTATGATGCCAGTGCTCATCCAAGGTCCAAAGCAACCGGGCAACGACATTGATGTGTACCTGAGGCCATTGGTTGATGAACTTTTAGAGTTGTGGAGCGACGAAGGGGTGCGTGTGTGGGATGAGCACAAACAAGATTCATTTGACCTACGAGCGTTGTTGTTTGTAACCATCAATGATTGGCCTGCTCTTAGTAACATTTCAGGACAGTCAAACAAGGGATACAAAGCATGCACGCACTGTTTAGATAAGACTGAAAGTATATATGTAGGTAACAAGATTGTGTACCCTGGTCATCGTCGATTTCTTCCACATCAGCATCCTGTAAGAAAGAAAGGCAAGCATTTCAAAGGTGAGACAGATAACCGGAAGAAGCCTACCTGCCCTGATGGTGATGTTATATTTGGCATGGTGAAGGATTTACAAGTAATCTTTGGAAAAGGTCCTGGCAGTCTATCCGTTCCGAAAGATGCTAACAACCACGTACCCTTGTGGAAAAAGAAATCTATATTTTGGGAATTACCCTATTGGGAAATCTTAGAGATTCGCTCTGCAATCGACGTGATGCACGTGACGAAAAATCTTTGCGTGAACCTGCTAAGCTTCTTGGGCGTGTATGGGAAGACGAAAGATACACCGGATGCACGACTGAACCATCAACATATGCACGAGAAGACGAAAGACGACCACCTTAATCCAGAGAAGTATGAAGGTCCTGCCAGCTACGCTCTTACCAGAGAAGAGAAGGAGATCTTTTTTGAAGTCCTGAGCAGTATCAAGGTCCCGTCTGGCTTCTTCGAATGTTAAGGGAATGATAAACATGGCAGAGAAAAAGTTCCAAAACCTAAAGTCTCATGACTGCCATGTGATTATGACACAATTACTTCCGGTTGCATTGAGGGGGCTTCTACCGGAAAATGTTCGACTACCCATTGTGAAGCTATGTTCATTTCTCAATGCAATTTCTCAGAAGGTGATCAATCCAACAACTCTAGGAACTCTTCAGAATGATGTTGTCCAATGTCTTGTCAGCTTCGAGTTGGTGTTCCCACCATCCTTCTTTGATATTATGACGCACCTCATAGTTCACCTAGTCGAAGAGATTAAAGTTCTCGGTCCTGTATTTCTACACAGCATGTTCCCATTTGAGAGGTTCATGGGAGTCTTAAAGAAATACGTTCACAACCGTGCAAGGCCTGATGGAAGCATCTCCAAGGGTTATGGAACAGAGGAGGTAATTGAGTTTTGTGTTGACTTTATTCCTGACCTTAACCCGATCGGTGTCCCTCAATCGCGCCATGAGGGGAGACTGCGTGGAAAAGGAACGCTAGGAAAGAAAGCAACATTATGTCCAGACTGGGATTCTTTCAATCAAGCACACTACACAGTTCTACATAATTCGAGCTTGGTGGCTCCGTATATTGAGGAACACAAGAATATTTTACGCTCATTAATGGCTGAAGAACGCATTGAAAAAGAGCACGTGAAGACTTTCGCCGGGTGGTTGCATGAACGTCTCTTTAGTGACACCACAGTTGAAGAACAGCTAAACCTGTTGGCCAGAGCACCATCTTCGACTATATTGACTTTTCAAGGGTACGAGATAATGGGAATACATTTTACACGGCGAACCAAGATAAAAAGAGTACCAACCAAAACAGTGGTGTCCGCTTTGATGCAGCAAACAACAATGGGACAAAGGTCACATATTATGGTTACATAGAGCAGATATGGGAACTTGACTATGGACCTTCGTTCAAGGTACCTTTGTTCTGGTGCAAATGGTTCAACCTGAAAGGCGGGGTAAACGTAGACCCAAAGTACGGAATGACTACAGTGGATCTCAAGAATCTTGGATACAACATCGAACCATTCGTCCTAGCCAAAGACGTGGCTCAGGTTTTCTATGTCAAGGACATGTCTTCCAGACCGATAAAGAGAAAAGACAAGGAAGCGAATACACCATATGATGAGCCAAAACGCCACATAGTTCTTTCAGGAAAAAGAAACATCGTGGGAGTGGAGGACAAGACAGACATGTCTGAAGATTACAATAAGTTTGATGAAATCGGCCCTTCGCAGTGAAAACTGACCCAAGCCTCTTGTTAAATGTAGAAGTTTGTCCATGGCTACGACCCAAACAGAAGAAAGTGACAGGCAGAAAGTAGAAGAAGATTGTCCATGGAGGACAAGATAAGAATGTTCTTTTGAGGGCTTGTGAGCCGTTGGATCCATAGTTTCTGCAAAATGCACACAATATTATTTCAAAATGCATAATATTATCATCTATAAAATTCCATCTATAAAATTGCTTGGAAATGCTGATTTGAAGCTTCTTGACAATACACATTGGAAATACACATTCATTATTTCAGGGCAGCGCTGGGGAGGACACGTGTCGTGACCCCAAAGCCCGCCTTTAGTCCCGGTTGGTGTTACCAACCGGGACTAAAGAAGCACACGGATCGTGTGTTTCTTTCAAGCGCTTGTGAGACGTTGGATCAGGGGTGTGTTTCTTTTGAGGGATTGTGAGCTGTTGGATCAGCAGTATCACGACCACTTCGTGAGCCACATGACCCGGTTGGTGTTACCAACCGGGACTAAAGAAGCACACGTACCCTATATATAGCCCCCCTCCCGGAATTCCAGCGTCACTCACTCACTCACACAAAACATTACAGCGTCACTCGGAGAGGCATCTTTGGGCAACCAGCGGCAAGACGTCTCTGATGACCTGCGACCGTTCCAAACGGTTGCAGATCATCAGAGATGTCTTGCCGGACAGTTGTAGATCATCAGAGACGTCTTACCGCTGCTTGGATCGAATTGGCGCTCAAACACAAAACATTCGGGTGCTGCCCTCTCCCTCCCCTACCTAGGACAAGGGTGCTGCGTCGTCGAAGGGGAAGGGTGTTGCGTCGTCGAAAGGCAGGAGTGATGCGGGAGGCTGCGTCGATGGTAGATGAATTTTATTTTTCTAATTTGCAGAGGTTTCGCCGGAGAAGGTAGGCACTATAAGATTTTCTATTTTATGGCTCCACCAGGTGCCGCCGTACCTGTCGCCGTCGCCCCTCCCGACGAGGAGGATGACGACGACGATGATTTCGACTGGAGCGACCATGGGGAAGAAGGCGGCGGGCCACAAATGCAGGTTGCCATTGAAGCCTCCTTACAGTCCGTCCGCGACGACCGTGTACAGCGAGCCAGGACTGCTTGCCAGCTAAAGGCGAAGGAGGATTCCGAGCTACCTTTTATGTAACTGTTTCGCGGCCCAGACAGACCTTTGGTCGCGGAAATGTGTTGATATATTCTTGTAAAGAAGATGGATTCAAACATGTGGTGTTGTAATTAAATTTGTATTTGTTGAAGAAAAGATGTTCATGTGTTTGATTGTTTGATATTATATGTATATATCTTGTATTGCTATCATTTGATATGATTCATTCCTTTTTGTTATGAAACATCTAAAAATAAATATTGAACATTTGAATTAAATCAATAAATATAAAAGAAATAAGAAAATATATGATTTTCATAAATATTGGAACATTTAAATTAAATATAAAAGAAAAAAGAAACTTGATACAAACAATACAAAAAACATGTAAAAGAAACAGAAATAGAAATAACAATTAAATCAATAGATATAAAAGAAACAGAATAAGAAAACAAAAATAAAAACAAGGAAAAAAAAGGAAAACGGCCTTTTATCCCGGTTGGTAACACCAACCGGGACCAGAGGCCTGCTGGGCTTCGCGCGCAATTTTTCGCGGCCCAGACAGACCTTTGGTCCCGGTTGGTGTTACCAACCGGGATGAAAGGGTCTTTCGTCCCTGGTCGTGGCAGGACCCGGGACGAAAGGGTCTTTTAAGCGGGGATTTGGGTGGTTCCACCCCGATTTTTTCACCAAGTCCCCAAATCGAAGACGACGCCAGCGCTCCCTCGCCTCCTCCCATGGCGCCGCCGCCCGTCGCACCGCCCCGCCGCGCCGTTGTCGACGCCGTGGTCGACGCCGTGGTGCCGCCGCCCGTTGTCCCCACCTCTGCCGCGCGCCGCCCTGCTCGATCTCCGGCGCCCACCTCTGCCGCGCACCGCCCCTGCAGCTCGATCTCCGACGCGGCCCCGCCCTCCACCGCTGCCGCGCCCCGCTGCCGGCCGTCGTGCTGCCTCTCCTCCACCTCCGGCGCCGCCTCGCGCCCGTCGCCGCGCCCGCCGCGCCTGCCTCTGCCCCACCTCCTTCTCCACGCCTGCGCCTTGCTCCCCTGCCATCGCCTACTACAGAGAGAGGTAATTTTTTTTCATTGTTTAGGTTTTTAGTGTTAGTACTGTTATTAGCAAATTTGGTTGTTTAGGTTAATTAATAGTGTTATCAGGTAGTGTTAATTAGATAGTGTTATTAGTAGTGTTATTAGCAAATTTAGTTGAGAGTGTTAGCAAATGTTAGTACCATTTTAAATTTAGGTTATCAGGTAGTGTTAATTAGATAGTGTTATTAGGTAGTGTTATTAGCAAATTTAGTTGAGAGTGTTATAAATGTTAGCAAAATATTGTGTTAGCACCATTTTAAATTTAGGTTAGTGTTAGAAATGTTAGTAGAATTTTTTTGGATTAGTGTTAGAAAATTTAGGTTAGTACCATTTTAAATTTAGGTTAGTGTAATTTTAGGTTAGAAAAATCGTGGAGATTAAAATTGTACCAAAATTGTGGAGATTAAAATTGTTTCAAAATTATAGTTAGTTTGTTAATTATGGAAAATGCAAAATTGTAATTTTAGTTAGTTTGTAAATTATGCAAAATGCAAAATTATATGAAGTGTTAGGTTAGTGTTAGGAAATTATGCAAAATGCAAAATGCAAAATCTAGTGTTAAAAATATGTGAGCAATTTGCTAAGTAATTTGCTATAATTTTGCTAAGTAATTTGCTATAATTTTGCTAAGTAATTGCAAATAGAAGTAATTTTGCTAAGTAATTTGCTATAATTTTGCTAAGTAATTGCAAATAGAAGTAATTTTGCTAAGTAATTTGCTATAATTTTGCTAAGTAATTGCTATAATTTTGCTAAGTAATTGCAAATAGAAGTAATTTTGCTAAGTAATTGCTATAATTTTGCTTTCAAATTTTCAAAGATGCAAATTTTAAGATTCATATTCTTGTTACAAAATTGATTGCAGGGACATCGAGTTACATATGGATCCAAATTTTCCGGAGCTTGACATAGAGGTTGAAGAGCAAATGGATCCACTTTATCCGGACGTCGGCGCTAGAGACGAGGAGGAGGAAGAACGTATGTGTATGCTTATAGCTGGACGTGCAGCAGCGCCTGTCGGTGACGAAGATGCTGTAAATTTAGATGACTTCAGCTCCCAATTTCTGAACGACTCCGGTGAGGGAGTTGAAGAAGGAGAAATTTGTAGAGATAATGAAGTGACCTTAAGAAACTCCGGCGAGGTATATTAAGCCTCTGTTGATCGATCACACCACATGTATTATTTGAGTTGTATTGCGTTTATTAACGAATCAATTTTTTCTTTTAGCCCTCTGGATCGAGCAAATCATCCGCATCTAAAGGGTCGAAAGGGAAGAAACGAGGCCCGTCGAAGCCGATGAAGGATGGTCAAAGGGTTATATTCGACATAGTGTCTGCTGATGGCGAACCGTTGGAACCCTTAGAGTGCCGCCGCAAATATATAAATCAATGCGGAGTTTCTGTTAGGGACTTGGTACCGATCACATTTCAAGAATGGAATAAGCCGAAGGACTTGACCAAGGCACTTACTTATGTCGACGACCACACAAAAGAGTTGCTTTGGGAGAGGATCTTGACAAAGGTCACCCTACCGCCAGATGTTGAAAACAACAAGCGGTGGAAGGATAAATTCATGGAGTGGACTTTTAAGAAGATGGCCGAACAATTCCGGACTTTTAAGAAAAATTTATGGAGCAGTTATTTAGAAGAGAAGGAAAAAGATCCAGATTATACTCCTGAATTCACTGGAGCACAAGTGAAGTTAAAAGCCCAGTGGCCCATATTTAAGAGGCAAAGAGAATCGGACGCCGCTGTGGCCCGATCGAATCAAAACAAGTTAAATGCTGCGAAGAAGATATATCACCACACTTTGGGGGCAGGTGGGTACAAGGCTGCCGTGCCTAAGTGGGAAGCCTTCGAAGCACGACTGCTTGATAACGGGATCAGGCCACAGACAAAGGACTGGCCCGATAGGTCCAAGTTTTGGTTGTTCGCGCATGGGGCAGGGTTGGACCCTGTGTCAGGGAAGATTGTTGCTCAGGGAAAATGGGCGGACAAAATTGTGTTTATAACCAAAGAACTTGAGAAGGCAATAGAGCTAGTTCGCAAAGGACTGTACAAAGTAGACAGAGAGAAAGACGAGCTGTCACTCGCACTCGGGAATCCTGAGAAAGTTGGACGATGTCGAGGCTATGGATCCGGAGTTAGTTGGTATAAAGGTTTTCCGGCAGACGCTGATACTTATAGAAGCCGTGAGAGAAAGAAGAAGGAGGACAGAGACCGGTTATCGGCATTGGAACAAAAAGTGCAGCAGATGCAGCATGACCTTATTAGTCAGAAAAAGGCATCTCAGCAGGAGATAGAAGGTCCTGAAGCCGCCCCATCTGATCAGCGGAAAAGCAGCGTGGGTTCCACGCAGCTACAACATTCTGAACACGAACCGGCGTCAGCTCACTACCCCGTGGATGATATCACAGAGAAGACAGACTGTGAGCTACATAGCACGATGAAGAACATGTCCTTCAAGGTGGCGGTCGGCTATGTTTTACCAAATGAGCCTGGAGCAACATACCATAACGGCCCAATTGCAGCTGGCTATTATCGTGTCGCGGTGGATGACATTGAGCCGTTATATGCTGATCTGAGTCTTGACATTCCTGGAGGTGACGGCGAGAAGACACTCGGAGAAGCCAAGAAGAACATCATTCTCTGGAAGAAGGAACACATCGTGTTTCCAAACTTGCCGCCAAGGGCACCAACTTCTCCGACTAGCACTCCCCCAACTCCTCCGAGTAGCGGTCCTCCCTCACCTCAAGATCCACCCTCCCCACATCAAGATCCCCCTCCCCACATCAAGATCCACCCTCCCCACGTCGTGACGACGATCAGGACCCCAGCGCGAGTCCATCGCCCGCGCGGTCGCAGCAAGAGAGTACTGTGCGCACTGTTTCACGCAAGCTAAAGTACCCGTCGACATATACACAGAGGTGCAGTTTAAACTACCCGCAAGAAACTCGAGAGGAACGCGAGTTGCTAAAGCCTCTTCCAAAGAGATCTTATGACTTGACTCCAGATGAACTCGAGAGGGAGGTGCGGGCTGATGTGAAAAAACAATTGGGACCGAAGCGGCGCCCGCCAAAGGAGGTGATACCACCGGAAAAAGTTGAAACTTTATTGAAGAACTTATCGAGTGGACCGCCGCCACAACCACCTAGTCCGCCTAGCGACTACGACCGTACTCTGGGCAAGGTAATTCGTGAAGAGAAGGAGAAGCAGACGGAGTCATTTCTTAGAAAGAAAGAGCAGATCAAGATGGCAGCAGAGAAGGAGAAGCAGGAGAAGGAGGCGGCATTTCGCCTAAAGAGGCAGCAGATGAAGAAATCCGGGAAACAAGTGCCCCAGCTTGGAGAACAGCCAAATCAGTCGGTCCCCGCGTTCAAGGTGATGCCCGATAAGGTAGTAGACCAAGGCACTTTTCGTATAGAGGACCCATACCCCACAGAGTATGAGTATGCATGGCAATATGTCTACGGGAGCACCCTGGTCAGACCTGAGCTCGTCAACTCTCTGACGACACAACTGCGCCGTTTGCATACGTGGTATGAGCATGCCGTAGAGGCCAAACATGATGCTTTCTGGGTTTCAGTCAAGAAAGAGCATTTCCAATTCCAGGATGACTCGATGTATGTGCCGTTTTCGGAAATTTTTCAATTATTCAACCAAGACTCCCTCGACAAAGCCCTCGTCAGTTTGTATTGTTTGTAAGTGATTTAGTTTTGCAATTTAATTAAGTCTCTAGCTCAGCTCGTTCGTTGTGAATTATCTAACTATATTATTATGTATGCAGAATGAAGATCACTGAATGCAGAAACCGCGTCTTTAGTATTGGGTTCATTGACCCATATTTCTTTCATTCAGTTGTCGTCAAGTACAATGCCGAAGTCATAGAGAATAACTTGCTCAAGTGTTTAGTGAGGCAAAATACCTGCGAAGAAATACTTTTTCCTTACAACTTCTCGTGAGTGTTATTTTACCTCTTCTATCCATTCTATTTTGCTTACTCCTTGTTTTTAGTGTAGTCGATGAATCATGGACATATAAACGTGTGCAGAGACCACTGGATTTTGCTAATCATTAGAGTTGACCAAGGAGTCGTTCAAGTCATGGACTCGTTAAGGAAAAGTATGGACTTGTGGGACGACCTGAAAGAAATTCTTGACAAGTAATTTCAGTCATCATCACTCTATATCGACCTCTTTCGTTCATTTTGTGATATCAACTAATTAATAACTCATTTCATTATTTTCTTCTGCCGGGCAGGGTTTGGGAACGGTTTAAGAAGAAGGTTAAAGGGAAATGGGAAGATAAGCTGTATTTTTATGAAACCAACGTAAGTATAGTAGTACATATATATGTCTGCGCAACTATTTAATTTCAGTTTCAATACCATTATCATGCTTGATTGTTATTTTGATTAAATTCTTTTTTTGTAAAGTGGTGTATGAAGCAGGCACAAGGGACAAATTTATGTGCCTACTACGTTTTCGAGTACATTCGTCTTTTTGTCACTGAGCGGAATAGACAAACCAGAACTGCAAACGTATGTATACAATATTCAAATATTAGGTTGAATTTCATTCATAAATTAATTTATGATGATTTCAAACACCTCACACATATATTTCTTATATTGATCTAGATGGAAAAAGATCGGGACAAGCTACTACCACAGCTGCGCCTAAAAGCAATTCAAGAGGAATTGGCGGGATTTTTGAACAGGGAGGTCCTGAACAAAAACGGAGAATTTTATCACGGTGATACTTATTGTATTCCGTAGAGAAACATGCTTTCGGTGTAGTAGCTGTCCGTCCTTGACGTGTGAGAAACATGCTTTCGGTGTAGTATAAACTCCCGGCCATGCATGTATGTTATGAATCATACTCCCGGTCATTAATTATGTGTATGACTTTATGTATATGATTACTTATTATGTGTATGACTTTATGTGTTTGTATGATTACTTATTATGTGTTTTCTACTAGTGAAAAAAAACGAAACAAAAAGCAAACAAAAAAACGAAACTAAAATATAAAAAAAAAGCAGAAACTCTTTGGTCCCGGTTGGTAATACCAACCGGGACCAAAGGTTCCCGGGCATGACGCGCGCCGCGCTGCCCACGTGGGGACACTTTGGTCGCGGGTCGTGGACACCCGGGACCAAAGGCCCCCCCCCCCCCCCCCCTCTAGACCCGACCCTTTCGTCCCGGGTCCAGAACCGGGACGAAAGGCCCTCTGGACCTGCGACTAAAGGTCGGTTTTCTACTAGTGATTGGGTGCGATGACACAATTTGTGGTCCTATTGGAACCTTGTGTCCCCATCAGTGACCCTAGTCGGGTTTTTTTTGGAAAACAATTCCGTTTAAAAGAAATAAAACCTCACAAATTTCATTGAAGCGATAATTTAAATCTAAACATTGTTCACCGGTGCATAGTTGATAGTTTACATGAAATAAATTTGAAACTAAAAACTAATACGAAACTAACTAGTGTTTCACGCAAATGCACGGATCATCCTGCTAGCACTAGTATGAATGTGCTTATACGGGGAATTATGCTGCTCTGTTTTCGTCTTATTCATTTTACAAATTGAATTTGACATTTATTATTCCTCCCCGTATACCACCCACTACTATCTCCTCCTCCCCTTCTCCCATGTATAAAATAGCTGCCAAATCACATGTATATACATTTATAGATAATGTCACATCTTGTTTGTGGATAAACCATGGACGCTCTCTACCTCGCAGGCATGCACATCTCTAACCGCGTACTCGGGCACACCATTCCACCATTGTTGTTGACCTATAGGCATTGGAGGTACGAGGAATGGATAAGACACTTGTCCGTGAGTAGCTTCTACGCACTTTTCTCATTCGACCATGTACCGTAGCCACGATTTACTAGTACCCAGCAGCTCCCCAAAGCGTAATGGAGAGGAACTGCAAAGAGCAGAAGTTGTACTTTCCTCGAGCATGCTTCCCAGCCTAGACTGTTCATATCAAAGGATGTCTGATGTCGAGAGGATGCTGACGAGCGCATGCTAGACGACCAGCAACGATGGAGGTTAATTGAGCTTCATCACGCATAGTGAGCTCCCTAGCACTGCCAAGATCCCCTGCTGGGAATTGGGAAACCTCTCGAACACTCGCTAGCTAGCTTTCGAGGGGCGCCAAGCAGGCAGGTCGAGTTGGGCTTCGTGTATGCGCTTGGCGTGCTCTTTTTTTCGAGAACCCGCAGTAAGATTCTGCGTGTTATTATATTAAGCTTACAAGGAGAAAGACAACGCCAAAGAATGGCTACAACACCACTTGGCCAACGGCTACAACACACTCCTACAACATCTAGAAGACAAAGGTCGCTTTGCCCAACCTCAAGCCAAGAATGGCGAAGAGGCGGGGCACCAAGGTCACGGAGACACCACACACGAACAAAGCACGACTACTACTCCTAGTCTGCCCGGACCAACGTACCCTACTCATGTGCCTAGAGGATCGGCGAGCAGAGGCAAGATTCGACCAAGCTTGGGAGGTTGCCGACTCGAAAGTGTTGGGGACGACGTACATTGCGCCCTGGAAACCCACGCCTTGGGCAGTAGACAAACGTAGCATCACACCAAAGCTCGCCCGTGAGACCGGCAAGGCCACCGACCAAAAAGGGGGACTCCCCTTGCATCCTCGCAGCCTAGGCAACGCCTTCAAGAAGGGAACGACACCGAGGCGCCGCCGCCACCCGGTCCGGTAAACCAGACCTAGAGTTTCCCCTGGCGCCGAGGGGGAGGGGGGGAATCACGGTCAAGCCCAAGACCACGCCTCCAAGAAGGAAGCGGCGCCCGCGGGCGTCGCCGTGATCAGCGTTCGACGACGCCAAGAAGGTTTTCACCTGGGCAATAGACCATGCCCCCAGACTGCAGACGGGATGACTTGGAGGATGTCACCGAATGAACCACCGCAGCAGAAAGCAGTCGTCGTCGACGGAGAAGGGGAGCCTTGACCTCCACCACGGCAGCGACCTCTACTCAGCAGATCGAAAACAAGGATGGCTAGATCTGAGCAGAGGAGGTCTACCACCACCACCGGGGTAGCAACTCTGTCCACCAAGCCACTCCGGCCTCCACCACCACGTGGAGCAGAACCGCCCTACAACGGCCAGATCCCGAGCCAACAGGCTCGATCCGGGCGAGGGGTGTCCAGCCGAGGCCGCCCAACACCGGGGGCAGCACCAGCTCCGCAGAAGGCCGCCGAAGGGCCGCACCATGGCGCGCCACGCCGAGAAGGCGCCACGGATGGCGAGCCTGAGTTCCGCCCGGAACGCGTGCACCGCGAGTTCTCCCTACCGCCTTTGGGAGGCAGGGGCCGCCGCCACCGCGTCGGGACCGGCGACAGCGGCGGCGACAAGGCCGGCAAGCGTCCTGCCGGCGGCGGCGCGCAAGGGTTTCCCCCGAGTAGCCCGAAAGGGGGGCGACGCGGGGGACAGGGTTCAGGCGACGCGCTAGGGTTCTATCTTCTATCTTCGCTTGGCGTGCTCTCGTGTCGAGATCCACGGTGTGTCGAAATTATAGTACTAGAATTAATTAGAGCACTGATGACTCCCAAGTGCAGGAGATCAATTGTAGTACCTTTCGATTAGAAAAAGGTTGTCGAACCCACGGGGAGCTGAAGGTATTGGTTAGTAAAATTGAGAAATAAAACAATAAAAGATACAAGTGTTTTTGGTATTTTTGATTGTATAGTTGCAATGCAGAAAATTAATAGTAGAAAGTGAAAGCTCTCAAAGAGAGAAAGCCCAATCCTCTCATGTGGCAAGAGGACAAGCTCAAGTGATGTGTAACTTATACATGGAAAACGTTCCCGAGGGCGGCATGGATATTGCTAGACATAGAGATTTATTAAACATCACGTTGAATATCTTGTCAAGTTTTAATCTTCTTTGGACGGAGCCATAATTAGGTATAGCTAAATAAATAAACTACAACCCCTTATGATGGATCATGTGGCCAAGTAAATGACTGCACAAGAATTATTAAGACATAAAGTCTCACCACAGCATTACACTCTAAGTTCCCCGATACTAATACCCTCATAATATAACTTCATGACTCGGTCTCAGGTTTACATGTCCTCCCAAGTCTCCCTCAATTCATTATACTACGGTGTTCTCCTATGAGCCCATATAGGTTAAGTGTTGTGCAGTCGACGTTCGCACAACACCATCATAGAATCACATAAAAGATAAACTCTTGACAAAATACCAACACATGTTATATATAAATCACTGCCAATTCATCCTATGCCCTCAGGAACATATGGGAACTACTCACAACGTGCAAACATGGTGATATTCAGTGCATAAGTGGTACAACACAATCTGAAAATATAACTTCACCACCAAATAATGACAAGTACTCAATCACAAACATGAATAGTAGCACAAGACAAGTATCTAGGGTATAGCAACTCTCAAACTACGAGGGGAACGGAGTGGATCACGAAGATGATGATGGAGATGGTGCTGGTCTTGATGGGGGTGATGATGTAGAGGCCTCTCCTTCCACGCCAAGGAGGAGAGGTGATGACGATGACGATGATTTTCCCCTTCTCCGGAGCTCCGGAGCAGCAGGATCTGACCCCCTCGCAGGGAATCAATAGTTTCGCCGCCGCCGCGGCCTCAGATGGTTTCGTGAAAATTAGAGTGTGCCTTTTCGGGCGAGACGAAGGCGTCGATAAAAAGCCCCAGGCGAGGAGGTGCTCGAGGCGCCGTTTGATGGGTCCCACGCGGCCAGGTACATGGGTCGCGTGGGCCCACCTACCTTGTGCCTCGAGGCCCTCCTGTCTTCGGTCTTCTTCCCGCTGCCTTTCTCTCGATGAAAAACCAGTGTGGTAATTTTCCTTTTATTATTTGAGTCCTCGTAGCTCCCGAAACATTAAAAACAAGAAAAATGAGGTTTTCTGCCTCCCAGAAATTAAATACCAAAAATAGTGACTTTGTATGAAAGTCTCATAAATCATCTAAAACATGCAAAAACAGTGATATAATAATGTAAATACCATTCTAATATGATACTAAAAGTTGTATAAATGATGATATAAAATGCACGTATCAAGCACTAGCATGAGAAATACGTTTCTACCATGCATATGTGGCTAGCGTACATGGATATGATGTTTGTTGTGTTTGAAATTCATGCACATGAGTTTTAATAGTCCATGGAAAAATTTACGATACATTTTGAAACAAAAAATTGGAACTAGAATGAAATCCATTCTATTCATTCACTAGTTCATGGATATAGTGTTCGCTCTGTTGGAAAATCATGCCCTCGAGTTTCACGAGGCAGATTACACTAGAGGCAGATTACATGTGGTTGTTTTTTGTTAGAGGTAGATTATAACAAGATAAGCTATCTTTTTCAACCATCTGTCACTAGTAGGGAAACGGCTATCACTGGCGGACACATTTTGACTACCGCTAGCGAACTAGTGTCCGCAAGTACAGTCTGGCCAGTGGTAATGTATACCGCTGGCGAACGAGGCACCCGCCAGCGGTAGGGGCCAGCAGCTCTGGCGAACAAAACTAGGGTCGCATTACATGCATCAATGGAGTTATGGTTGATAAATAAATACGAGCATTTATCATCATCATATTCAGTTGCAAGATAAGATTAATGAACTAAAACTCATACACATGAGAGCAACATAAATAGAAGCTCTAGCAATCACCCCTTACTTTTGAAAGCAAATAACCATTGTATGTTGGACAATCGAATCATATTATTTTTCACATGCTTTTGCTCTTTATGGCAAGCATTATAATCTTTTATACTTTGCTGAAATTTAAAGACAAGATAAACTCTCATTGGATAACAAATTCAAAGAAGACAAATGAAAAGATAGATAGATATAATTTTTTTTTCAACCTTGCTTCACTAGTAACTAGTGCAAAATTTAGTCATGGATATCTCAATCAAGTTCCTATGCTCTATACAACCTTTATCTTACACTTTCCATGGCTAACTGAAATTTCAGGTGCCTTCCTTTACATTCACATTCAAGAGCATAAGTATTGAAATATATATCCATGATCATTAATTTTCTCAAAAGATACTAGATTTTAACAAGAGTGTTTTATATCCTTTTCATTAACACTTCTCAACTTTTTATCCTACAAGACTATATCTCAACTTCAAACTATTAATTCCAAGTCATATTGACTCTTTACTTATTTTATAATGAGATAATTCTACAATTGTCCAACATACTCAAGTTAATTAATTTCAAGGCAAGATGTGACTGAAACTCTAAATATGCCACGCTCATTTGCATGAGTGTTACCCATAAATCTCCAAACAAGAGAATCATGGATGACACCATACTTTAATATTCATTGATAAACCATATGATAGAGATACATGATAATGCTCCATGAGCTCACACACGCCTAAGAGATATTGATACCTAAACGATAAAAGCAAAACACACCATGACTAGATAGATATGATAAACTAGTAGAGATAAAGACTACGGTGAACTCCCCCAAGCTTGACGTTCTGTGGGGACCCCGGACTAGCTGTCCGAAATACCCTTGTGCCTACAACATCAGCGATCCCATGATCAGTGTGTCGCTGAGCACAATCAAACTGGTATCAAAAGAACATCCATAAATAGCGAAAGAATATACTTACCTGATTGAAGTTATAAACTTCAACATGTACTTGCAGCGGAAAATCATCAAACAGCGTGGAGCCCAAGTCATTTGCCACAACCCTACAGGCAGCTGACTGGGAAGCGCCCTAGTTCGCATTGACGTCATCACAGTCCTTCTCTTCATAGTGCTCCTTGAGATCTGGCATCGCACGAATGCCAGGGACGAAACCATTATGAGTACATTTGAATGTACTTCGCAAACTACCCCCGACATGAGCATGCACTAGCATCATTTTTATTTTAATAAAATCTTTATTTTTAGAAAACATCTCCATACCTTTGTTGAAAAGAATAGACTTTTGTTTAAGAAAACTTTGTTTTGAAATCTCTAAATCTTTGTTGAAAAAGGTAAGAAGAATTTTAGAACTTTTCCAGAAAATTCATCATGTTTAGTTTACTAAAAACTCCTCCTTTTTTCGACCATAGCCCTTCATGGTCAACATTTCCGGCAAACTCATACTGATCCTTTGGTATAGTTGCACCACATAGTTCCACTTTGTTTTCCGAACTCAACAACATTTTTGCACAAGGTCTTAGGACAGCCTCCCAACCGTCCATTACCGAGGACTCGGCTATTCAAATAGTTTTTACACTCTGCAGAGGTAGTACGCTTTACCCACACCCATTCGGTAACCCATCGTGTCAGCCACGTCCCGCCATACAAGGTGTATGCGAAGTTGGGTTACCGACCCTAGCCTTTCCTTTGCTCATGCTAGTACAGGATCCTGCCACTACGACACTTTCCATCGACACCTAGTCCAGTACCCCGTCGGGTACCCTAAGTGCGAGGACTCGTAGTTCTGTCCGGCGGTTGTGTAATGCAGTTTCCTGCACAACCTTCTATCCTCTTCAACCACTGTTGAACTCGGACCCGGGTCAGGGGTAGGTCACCGAACCATCCCCTCATGGGACGAAGTCATCTCCGTTGTTGAGGCATCCCGTACTAAAATGAGCAAACTATATGATTAAGCCCTGTCCCATATTTGGGGTAGGAATGGTCGCACATGTATTGTTGGTCGTCATAGTACTAAGTACGCATTGTGCATAACTCGGAAAACATCAACATTCTTTCTTTTCCACCAACATGCATAACACTTTCTCCAACCAAGGATAATCAAAGGAATTTTTAGTATAAATCACTTTTATTTACCAACCTATAATTCCATAGTCAGTATAGTGTGCATCTACATAGGTGGCAAAATAGTTTTCATAATTTTTCGAAAACATGTGTTTTAAATGAAACATGTATCCCAAATTATCGATGCAATTATATAGGGGTGCAAAGTTCACAAAGTAGCTTGCCTGATTTCAGCATAATGTCCCTGGACTTCTCCTTGTTGATCAATATAAATGAATTCCCATACTTCTCAAATAAATCCTCTTCATCGATCACTCCGGTAGCATTAATGTCTAGCGTCGCAAAAATATAAAGAACACAATCAATCATACATCAAGGCACACTCAAGATATCAAGCAATCTATCAAGCAACAATCATGGTGCACGACTAATATTTATCAAACAAGTTTGGCAACCACAACACCATTTATTTTCTACGAAAAGGGTTAAGTAGTGATTAAGCAATTTTTAGGGATTAGTACTAACTTGCAAGACTACACATTACTAATAAATTTAAACAACCAGTAGCTAATTCATTAGTTGAAAGTGGTTATTTAGCTCCTATAAGTTATCAAACCACACAAGCATAACTAAACCATCGTGAAAGTTTTTTTTAATCACCACTTAACAACGCTAGCTTAGCTCAATCAAACATAATACAAGCCACTAACAGTACTAACCTATACTAGCAAGCCAAGCAACAATAGTAAGCAAGTAACAACACCTAATCATGCATCACATAACACCAACATTTTCCAAATTAAGGCACTTAAATCTCTTCTTTTTATTAAAGGCAGAAAACAACAACTTTACTATATCTAGCACATAAAATGCTCTGTTAACCAAACAATTATGCAGAGCTAGACTTGGGTTCTCTTTTAGTACTAGAAGCTAACACAATTGGATTTGTCCACTTTGATTTACTAATCTCCCTACACAAATGTTTTAGTCCAGAAGCTTGTTAATCAAGTTTTAGCTACTGTTTTAGTTCCATCACTCACAAAATTAAATACTTTTAGTTGAATACAGTACTGGTTATTTTTGATATAACCCAATTGGATTTAATTAAATTGGACTTGGCATTATTCAACTAAAAATAATCTAGTCCAGAAGTGTCATCAAACTTTAATCTTAAGCTAAACAATTATGGTTGCTTAATTAAATCTACAAAAATTAGGGTACATAACCTACTATAATACTAAGCTAACAAAATTGGATTCACTAATTTTGGACTAACAGAGCATCCGAAACAATCAAGTTTATGATTTAAACCTTCTGTGCTACTTTAATTACCAAGCAATTAATACTAATCTAAACAGGGTGAAACTAGTTTAGGTGCACAGATAATTTAATAAAATTTCTATAGAATTTTTGTTCATAATATTTGGACTTATAAATCTTGAGTTATTGAATTTCCAAGTTGAGCCCAGAAATGGATTTGGATTTAAACAGAAAACGAATTAACAGGAAAAAACACTAAACAGGCCAGATCGGGCCCAGATCTGTGCTGAGCGAAGTTGGGCCGGCCAAATTGGCCCACTCTGCGCTGGAGTGCCTTCAACCTCGAAACACATGCACGGACAGCAGCGAGAGAGAGAGAGAGAGAAAGGTCTTGGGAGGGCTGGAAGCTCACCGTGGGGTGGCTGGAAGTCGATGGCGAGTGTGAAGGGCGGCGGAGGAGGTCAAGGGCGTCCCGGGGGTGGCGGAGAAGAGGCCGGGGACATTCAGAACGGCGACGACGAGCAGCCCCGCGTTCTTCGGACTTGGCAGCTCGACGGCGAACTGTTGGCGGTGCTCCTGTGCAAGACAAGGGAGAGGGAGTTTCGTGAGTGCAAGGTTGTGACAGAGAGAGAGTCGGGCAGAGGTTCGAGAGGGAGAGGAAAAGAGAGAGAGAGTAGCACGGCCGTGCCGGCGTCGACTTCGGCCCCGCAGCACTTGGCCGTGCGTGCTACTGCGGCAGCGTGGCTGCAGCGGCGGCTCGCCCTCCTCGCGGTGCACGGAGCAAGTGGAGAGGGAGGGAGATGGAGTGGAGGTGGTGTGGTGGTGCTACGGGTCGGGGGCGGCTTTTATAGAGGAACGCCGGTGCACGGCGGCCTCGGTCTACAGAGGGAATTAGGGGCCGCGGGAGAACGCCATTGGCGAGCTGGGCGGTGCAGCAACTGCAGGGGGACGACGTTAGGGCTTGGGGAGTGAGCTTGAGCACGGGCGCGTGCTGTGGCGAGCTTGGGGTGGTAGCTAGACATCGCGCTCGCCTGGAGTTCGACGGAAAGATGGCGGCAGCTCGGGGCGGGGGACGTGGCGCAGGCATGTCCGCGGGGTTGAGGAGAGGCGCAGGAGCGGCCACGTCGAGCGGTGCTTGCTGGCGTGCAGAGACGACGAACTGACGAAGACGTCGCTGGAGTCCACGGCCACAGCGTGCATGGACTGGGCAGGGGAGTGACGGCGCAGAGGCCGATCGGGGCGCTTCCACGGCTGGCCAACGGATGCGGGGGACAGAGCAGAGGGGTGGCGAGGCCTTGGCCAGCCCCTGGCCTTCTTTTTCTTCCTTTTTGCAGGTGAGGTGACGGGAGAGGGGGAGAGAGAACACGGCCAGCTGCAAGGCGCCAAATGGCGTGGTCTCTGCGTGCCTTGCACGCACGCGTGCGAGAGAGGTGAGGGAGAGGTGATCTGTGAGTAATTTGAGTGAAAACCACTCCAATTCGAACGAATTCAACTCAAAATCGAGTTGGTTTGGTTTCTGCCAGCAAGGTGTTCGACAAAAGGTCTGAACCAAAATTAAATTCGAGTTTTGATGACATTTGTTTGTGGTTGGATTTATAGGTGTGTAAGATGACTAGGGTATTTTTCCTGAATTTTTGTTGTGAGAAGAAAATAGGGTTTTTAATTATACCCTTAGGTGGTTTAAAGAAACAAATAAGATTTTATATATTGAAATATATTTTTAATTGGGAACTATATTTTGAGAAGAGAGGGGTATGAGAATGAGATGGTTATCATTGCATCTCATCCATGGAATTTTTTTCATAAAGAAAATATTTGTTTTAATAAAATAGAGAGATAGGTGGAGAGAGTAATTTGATAAGATCATTTAGGATCTTGATTTCAAATTGTTGAACAATTTTTTTAGGAGTTTGTTTTTATTCAAGTAAAGTTCCAAATTGTTGTCAAATGTGTGTCTTCAAATTAATGATCAAACCCAGTTGAGTTATTTGTTCACACAAGGAACAAATCAAACAAGGTAAAACAATCAACACACACAAAGTTAAACAAGCAAACAGTATAAGTTCTTAAGCAAACATCAAGTACTTAGTTAGTTTGGTGGAATGGTGATCAAGTATCATCATGACAAGCATAAAGTTGAAACAAGCTTAGTTCACTAATTTGGTATTCTTCCAAAAGGGTTGATAAAATATATGGGTAGTATATTTCCCACCTTTATTATTTCCAAAAGAAGAAAGTATGAGTTTAAAATAAGATCTACTAATAATACAAGTGAAATATCCAGGTTGGAGGTATTATATAGATCTCCATAGTTTTAGAAAGACTTGTGTTTAGAAATACTTTTGCTTTTTCAAATCAATAGATATTTTTGGTTGTTGCTAAAACCAAAGATCTTTTGAAATAGAACTTGGCCAAAATAAAAGTGGAGAAGATATATGGAATATTTTCTTGTCATGACATGATCACCAAGATTAAATATAATTTTATCTTGGTTGAGTTCTTAGGTTGATATGTGGTGGCCAAACAATAGGTTACACATGGTCAAACAGAGCAATAACAAGGGAAACGCAAACTTTAGTGTAGCTTTTCAAAAAGTTTTTGTTGGTTCTGAATTTTGGTCCTTGTAAAACAAAGTTTTTTCTTAGTTCCAAAATTTGGGGTGTTACACGTTCTGCCAAACTTTCCTTTGCTGCAGCCTCCTCCTTCTCATATTCTTCCTCCCATTCAGCCATCTTCCACGGGAAAGGCCTTCCATCACGGAAAGATGTAGGTGGATCATTATACCTGAGGGTGGCAGCTGCTGCAATCTTCTTGAAGCGTTCTTCATATTCGCAGTTCTGGTTCTCTACATGCCACATGAAGCATAGGAACTTCTCCCACTTGTCTATGACGTCCTTGTACCTCTCTTCCAGATCTTCAAGCCTCTTCTTGTACTCTTCAACCTTCTTCTCCAGCTCCAGATTCATGGAGTGATGAGCATCAAGGTTGTGGTAAACCACAGTGCCATACATGAAGGTCTTGTCCTCCAACTCATCCAGCCTTTACTCCACCGTGCTGGTGGTCTTGGGAGCCTTCACCTCTTCCACGAGCATCACGCCCTCCTTGAAGCACACGGTCTTTGGTGGTGCCATCACGGAGTTGAAGTAGTGGTTCACAACACCTTCCTTGGGAGGGCTTCCCCCTTCTTGATTGGATCCGGAGCAAGACATGGCTAAAACCTGACAGACAGAAACAACAGAAACAGAGATCGCTCGAGGATGCTCGGTGCGAGATTAGATCGGCAGAGAGGGGTATATATTGAGGGTATTTTGGTCAAGACGAAGCGTCGGGATCGAAAACGAGACGAAAAAGGACTCTGAGGGGCAAAAGAAGTGGGCCCACGCGGCCCCTGTACCTGGCCGCGTGGGACTGATGCATGTAAAATGCATACATGAACTTTGCACTATATTACTTGTATTCCAATCATATTTGCATCATAAAAGGGTTATATTAATGTTTTATAATGATTTTTGGAATATTTCATAATTTTCTTATTTTTTTGGAATTAACCCTGCGCAGGCAGAAAACCCTATTTTTTTCCTTATCGTTTCAAGGAGCGCCGCCGAAACACAGAAACACCGAAAGAGAGATCTGGAGCTGCAGATTGGAGGGGAAAACTCCGGCGGGGCGCTGCCGGCGTGGTCTCCATCTTCTCCATCGACTTCTCCACCGTCTCCATGATGAAGAGGGAGTAGTCCAGCTCTGGACTATGGGTTTCTGAAAGTAACTTATGTATCTCTCCTCTCTTTGATCTTCACTAATTAGCACCATATGAGCTGCTGAACATGATTACGGTCACCGTTGTAATACCTATGCGGTGGATCTTTTTATGAGTTAATATATGTTTGAGATTGCAAATGTTTTGATTCAGTTATGAATATAGATGCATATTATGTACCCCGTTCTTATTCACTTGTTATGATCAACCATGTTTATGAGAGCGTGTGTGGGGAGATGTGTGCATTAGTTGGAGTAACGGGGGGTGGGTAGTGTAGTGAACGTGAGAGAAAGTTCTGCGATCCACTTGGGTATCTTTACCTTACTTTGTTGCCTCACTAGGGATAAAGAAAAATACCATGTTACCGGAGATGTGGGTGTGACCATTGCCACTACTCCATGACTAGATCTAGCATGTTCTTATTTTAACTTCATGTCATGATACTTAAAGCTATACTCTGAGTTTTCTTAATTACTGAGGTGTTATGATTTAGTTCGCATCTGGGTGAAGTATAAGTGAGACTAATAAACAAAAGGTCTCTATGTTAGGACGTGATGCCCATATAATTAGTAACTTTTCACTAAACTTTTGTCTTGCAATCTTATATGTCAACTCTAGTGTTCCATTGTCTACCACTTTATTAAAGAGAGTGTGCATTTGTGAAACCATGAACCCCGGTCCATTTTTAATCATAAGAAACAACTTTCCAACAACTTTTACCACTTTTACATTTTCTGCCATTATTAAATCCTAAAATACAAAAACACTTTTACATCTTGCATACATCATTAAAAACCCAAAAATATCATTTATTATTGTATCATCATCCTTGCATGTTGTTTCCCATCATTGCATATTTATTTCTTGCTTGCATTACATTCTATTTTGATATTATTCTTACACCTTGTGCTTGACAACTACAGATGTGAGGTTGAGGACCAAAACATTTAACATTGTTTTGTTTTGTAGGTGACCAAAAGAAGGATAGGAAGATAAACCTTTCACTACTGATTCCCCGAGAGTTCGATATTAAGCCCTCGAGTCACCCTCGTGGGGAAAACACGTCTTCCACTTACTACATACTCTACACTTGGAGGCTCAATCTAACCCCGTTTACTTTTCATTGCAAGTAGCTACTAAAGGCTATCACATCTACGGGTATCAAGACTGTTTTCTGGCGCCGTTGCCGGGGAATCATAGCTGAAGAGATTTAACCAAGGATATCACAACAAAGTCAACTTCATCACCAACTTGTGCTAACACCTAAGCGTGGGGAGGTTGCACCTACATGAGCATCATCTTATCCATCTTTACCTTCAAAGCAATTTATTTTGTATTGTCATTGTCTTGCATTTTTTATTTCGGTTTGCATATTTATTTTCAGTTTTGCATATTTGTGTTGTATTTGTTATTTCGGTTTGCATCATTTAGTGTCATTTTATTTTCAGTTTTGCATAAAAATTTAAAAACACATAAAAACTTGCTAAAATGGAAAAGAGAACCTTTTGGCCATTAGTGTTAAGAACTTTCCTCAAGATATTAATATCCCTGTTGAGAAATGTGTGGTAGATCCTAATATCATGAAAGTAATTTATAAACACCATTTTTGTGGGAAGCCAAAAGAAGATCGTATACTTCGTCTTAAGAACTTTAAGGAAAGGTGCAAAATGTTAAACTTGAGCCATGCTAATGTTGAAATTAAGCTTTTTCCTTACTCCCTAGGTGGAAAAGCCTTAGATTGGATATTAAGATGGCCACCTAGGAATTTTAGCACTTGGTTTAATTTAAAAGCCCATTCATTGATAGATTTTGTTCCATTGAAAAGGTTTGTAACCTTAGACAAGTAATTATCACCTTTAAACAAGAAGAGGATGAACCTCTAGTAAAAACATGGGAAAGATTTAGAGGTATAGCTTTTGGAATGGAACATGGTTTTAGAGATTGGATGCTCATGCATATGTTTTATAGAGGATTGTCTGAAACCTCTAAAGTCTTTTTGGATAATGAATGTGAAAATTATTTTATGAATATTGCTGCTAATGATGCTCACTATCTACTTGATGGCTTACTTTTGGAAGTGAGAATTAAAGAAAGTTTAGAAAAAGCCCAAGTACCTGAAGATATGTTTGATGACCGTTATATATGAAATTTTCAACCTATACAATAGGGAAAAGAAAGTTGAGGAAGTTAAAATGCTTAGTGAAGTCAAGGATCCATTGCTTGACTTAGAAAATTGTAGCTTGCATGAATTAATATCTATCTTACAAAAATTTGCAAGTGATCCTTCCATCAACACTAACCAAGATGGTTTTGGCACTAGTACAGAACGACACATCGGATACCCCTCTATGGCAACGACAAGAGTTAGGCGACGGAAAAATGAGCTCCGCGCGCTTCCGCGAGTGTGCGCGCGTCGATGGGCCCGACACAATGGTAACGGAGGCTGAAAAGATCTCCGTTGCTCATATAGGCAACGGAGGAAAGAATATCTCCGTTGCTGATATTTCCACATCAGAAACGGAGATCGGTCTATCTCCGTTTCCCATGTGAAGGCACATTAAGCGGTGCCGGTATTAATATCTCCCACTCCAGTACTGTATCTCACTCTCACTCTCAGTCTCACTCTCCCCAGTTCCTAACCCTAGACGCACATGCTCTCCTCCTACTTCACCCATCAATGGCGAACCCCTCCGGCGCCGACGGAAGTCAGGATGGAGCTTCTTCCTCCTCCCACCCTCCGAGGCGCAGCCCGGATCTCCCCTACAACTGGGGCGAGATCCCCGGCAACTGCAGTCGCGAGTGCATTCTGAGCCGTCAAATCCCATCCGGATCCACGGCGGCGGCGGCCACCGACGCCCGGATCTCGTCCTCATCGTCCTCCTCGGACGATGAGGACGAGGATCTGGAGGTCGGTATCGTCCTCTCTCGCGCCTCCTTTGAGCGCGAGCGCGCCGAGGGTGTCATTCGGGCGTCTGCGATGCAGAGAGCTATCCGCATCTCCGCCGCCGAGCACGCGATAGAAGCCGCCGAGGAGGCGTTGTTCCAGACGCGGCTCCGGGCGGCCATAGACCGCTCTCTTCTCCCTGGCCAGGGCCCTGGGCCAGATGCGGCGGCGGAGGAGGCGGAGGATGAGGAGGAGGAGGAGGAGGACGCTCCGGTGTTCGAGCAGGATGAGGTCTCCTCTGACGTCTCCTCTGGCAGTGGCTCCGGCGCCGACACCGACGCCTGGGACGCAATCCGCGACGGAAAGCGACCCCACCTCGCCTAAGGTAAATGACCGCTCTGTTAGCTACTTATTTAGCTCGGTTTGCTCTGTTAGTTAGCTCTGTTCAGCTATGTATTTGCTATGTTAGCTACTTATTTAGCTCGGTTTGCTTTGTTTAGCTATGTATTTGCTATGTTAGCTACTTATTTAGCTCAGTTTGCTCTGTTAGTTAGCTCTGTTCAGCTATGTATTTGCTATGTTAGCTACTTATTTAGCTCGGTTTGCTTTGTTTAGCTATGTATTTGCTATGTTAGCTACTTATTTAGCTCAGTTTGCTCTGTTAGTTAGCTCTGTTCAGCTATGTATTTGCTATGTTAGCTACTTATTTAGCTCAGTTTGTTTTGTTTAGCTATGTATTTGCTATGTTAGCTACTTATTTAGCTCAGTTTGCTCTGTTAGTTAGCTCTGTTCAGCTATATATTTGCTATGTTAGCTACTTATTTAGCTTGGTTTGCTCTGTTAGTTAGCTCTTCAGCTATGTATTTAGCTCGGTTTGCTTTGTTTACTGCTTATTGGCTCTGTTTATTAGCTTTGTTTGCTGTTTTTAACAAAGAATATTCGTTGTTTCAAGAGCTTGGTGGATGCTTGGTGACGATGCTGCTGCCGTGAAGACCTAGGATCGGGGCTCCATACACGGTGCCGTCACCAGGTGCAGTACATTTTGCGCAGCAGGAAAGACAGTAGATGTTCATCTGGCGGCCGTGAAGACATAGGAGCAGAGCTCCAGCCACGCGCACTGATGAACTTTTGTAAAGCAGGGCGTACAGGAATACGGTGACGACCGGGCGGCCGTCTAGTCGCATGGAGCGGGGCTCCATCGACGGCACAGCCCGTCACCGTGTTTTTTTTTGTTTTCCTGTAACCCTTATTAGAAACGGTTATTAGCAAAACTCCGTGTCTAATGTTAAATACATCAGAAACGGTTTATCTCCTCCGTTGCCATTGTGAGGCTTCACATCAGTCACAGAGGCGGGACACGGACCCTTTCTCCGTTGCCGAAGGGTTTTTTGGCCCGTTTCCGATGTGTCGTTCTGTACTAGTGTGGTTCTTATATTGCTAATCAAGTCTTGAAGAAAATATTGCTAGGTACAACCAAGAGGCTATGATACCACCTAAGCTTGGGGATATATGGATTCACAAGGTACTAGTAACTATTGGAAAAGAGACACACCATGCCATACTTGATCTAGTATCTAGTGTCTCTGTTTTATCTAAAGAACTATATGAAATACTTGAATTGAAAAATCTTGAAAATGCTCTATTGAACTTGCACTTGCTGATGATTTTATTAAACATGCTTTAGGAAAAGTAAGTGATGTCATGGTAGAGTTACATATGACTTTTGTGCCTATTGATTTTCTAATCATGGATATGGGGAATAAAACCTCTAGTCCTATTATTCTTGGAAGACCTTTTCTTCGTACTATAGGTGACATCATTGATTCAAAAGAGGGGAACGTGAAGTTTCAGTTTCCACACAAGAAGTGCATGGAACACTTCCCAAGAAAGAGGAGCACATCAAAGTTCAAGCTCCCTCATGAGCTTCATCTTCATAAACAACAAGTAAGAAGCCTAGCTATATGGCTATAAAGAAAGCGCTTTGCGGGAGGCAACCCGGTTATTTTTATGTGTGATTTTCTTTGTGTCCTCTTGCTGTAGCAAGAGAGTTTGTTTTTAGTTTAGTTTCTGGAATTTTTAATAAAGTGCCAAGTTTTACTCATTTTGGTTTGAAAAGGTTGCTTATAGCATTCGGAGATTTTATTCCTGCACGAATCTGTGCACGGTATGATTTTTAATTCTTATTCTGTAACTCCGAATGAGCTCATTTTTGAACTGTAGTTGCAGCTTTTCATCCTCTGTATGCATGAATTGTTTCGGAATTTTTCGACAAAGTTTCGTAGGGTAAAAAAATACGTTTTGCTGCTGCTGTTTTTCTGGACAGATTCTGTCCCATTTTGTTTGATGCATGTTTTGAACTTTTAACTTGAATATTTTTGATTCAATTGAGTTCATGAGTAGGCATATAACATTATATACTTTCTGGACATTCATATGATGTTTTGTTTAAGGATTATATGCAGCAAGAAATCTATTTGTTTATCACTATTAATGCACCCCACAGAAAAGAAATGGGACAAACGGTGTTTTGAAGTTTTTTCACAGGGATTGGAGGAGATGCACCAAGAGTTATCCAAGGATGGTGAAGACCATAAGCTTGGGGATGTGAAGACAACCCCACTGGACCTACACACTCTCGGTTTGCACACGTCTAACTTCTGTTTTTCGATCGAAACACTTTATCGCATAAACTTGGAGCGTCTTTTTGTTTGTTTTGTTTTGTTTTTTGTTTTTGTGAGACCACCACATTATCATTTATATATGAAAGAGCTACTGGAAATATGGGTTGAAATATGTTGATGCTATTATAAGATTGGGAAAAGGGATGTTTGAGTTGATTTTTAAAGTTACATATAATTGCATGATTCTTGAGCTTGTTAATGAGTAATAATTTGCAAATACTTTATCAAGAGCGCTATCTCTTATTCATGTTTTGATGCTGAATGTTATTTTACGTTGTTTAACATGGTTTAGTTAGTTCTATGGACACTCATGCATGCATTTAGATGGTCAACTTTCTCCCTCTTGCTAGCCCAAAAATTCCAACAAGTGAAAACTTGTTTCCAGCACCTTCAACCAAAGTTATTCCAGTGAGTCCACCATATCTACTAATAACCTACAAGTATAGTGGATCGCGTGTAGCCTTTTCGATAAGTAAGAGTGTCGAACCCAATGAGGATCTAAAGGTAGGATAAGTATTCTCTCAAGTTATATCAACCACCGATACAACTCTACGCACATTAAACGTTTACTTCATCTAGAAAACAATACTAGAGTAATAATACGGGTGTGAGATATCGCTTTGCAAGATAATAAATACAAGAAAGTAAATGTTAGTGTTGCAGCAATAAAGTACACTAAGTAACCATATACTAACAGTACCATGAGTGTGGAAAAGTGGTGGTAATTGTGATGGCTTTGTCAAAGATTAATTAGTGAAGCTATTTAGTTCATTGTCTTCGATGCAGTTTTCAATGTGGGAGAGGCTAAATATACATGCACTCCACTACTTGGGATTACAAGTAATATATGATTGGATTGTTAGCAAACATCCGTAAATACTAACAATGCATTAAGATTTCCCCAACCATAGCCTTAAGTTCATGGTCCTCTTACTGCCATACATGCAACTAACCGGTTTGAGCCCTCAGGTTTCTGTCACTCCGGCAGGACTACCCCCTTCCTTTGCACATACTACTAACCCTAGGGTGTTGATCCATGCGCGCACAAATATAATGGACACCAAAGAACAGTACCATATCAACATACAACTCTAATGAACCATAGACATTCAACAAAGCAATCAAAAGACAAATAAACTTCGCAAACATGTCATAGATCATAGGATAAATATTATAGCATCAAACACCATGTTTACATAGGACGGTACAGAGGTTTGTGGGAGGATGAACACTGAATACAAGGAGGAGTTGGTGATGGAGATGGCGGTGAAGATGGCGGAGAGGGCAGCGAGAGGCGCAGGGCGGCGCCGACACCGGCGGTGGCGCAGGGGGCTCCTCCTGCGCCGCCGGTTCCATGGGGGAGAGCCGCACCTTAGCCCTCTTCTTTCATGGCTTCTTGGGAGCCCTCCCCCATGGAGATGGGATCCATGGGGGAGGCAAAAACGTGGCTTTTGGTGGCTGAAATTCGTGGGTGGAGGAGTTCTCCACGAGTTTTTCCTCCCTTTATATATCTTCTCGGATTTCGTCACCCCCTTTTAGGATTTCACCATATTAGGCCTACAGGCCGCATCCAAACTCCGATTGGGCTGATCTCGGGCTCAAACTCTTCGTATGGAAATTTCTGACAACTTTCTAAACAGTCGGACCTCCATTGGACGTCATCTTCAGGGTCAAACTGACAAACTCCGAAAACAGTTCTGGGACAGATTTCAGCAAAGTCCAATTCGACCCAACAAGGTTTCCTCTTGTATTCTTGATAATTCCTACACATCAAAGTGTAAAACAAGAACATTGTGCACTTTTGCAACTATTAATAGGTTAGTCCAAATAAATCATAAACTTAATATAAAAACAAGTGCCAAAGGCATAATATTAACATGAAACAATCAAAAATTATAAATACGTTTTGCACGTATCAACATCCCCAAGCTTAATTCCTGCTCGTCCTCGAGTAGGTAAATGATAACAAAATATTTTTGATTGTAAATGCTATGATCAGGTCTTTAACAATTGCATGATGTATGGATAATAAAACTTAGCAATCATGTTACCTAATGAAAAGTATCAACCAACTAAGAGTTCATAATATGAAATTTATAAACATCAACAAGATTGTAATGATCATAATAAAGCATGGTAGAGTGGTATCTCGCTTGCCCTTAATTGTGGAGCAAAACATAAATGCAAGGCACCTCTGAAGTTCAAGTGAAGACTAGAAGTAAGAATATCAAAGATAAAAGCATCAAAGTTATACCACAGTTAACAGCATTCTGGGACAAGCACATTACACTAAGAATGACAGTTATGCTCTCGAGAAGGTGCTCAAAGAAAGGATGGTGACTCAACATAAAAGTAAAATATTGGCCCTTCGCAGAGGGAAGCAGGGATTAACATGTGCTAGAGCTTTTTATTTTTAAAACAGAAGTAAAATTATTTTGGGAGGTGGTTGTTCCTGTCAACGAATGCAATAGAGTTCTTGTTATCTTCCATACTAAACAAGTTGAGAGCGGTTCCGAAATATTGATATTAGGCATTTATAACATGCACTTTTTATATATAGCTTGACACTCCTCCCAACCTTTGCTTACACAAACCATGGCTAACCGAATCCTCGGGTGCCTGCCAACAATCACATACCATGGAGGAGTGTCTATTTTACTTTCTTTACTTTTTGGATGTTATAGTGGTCTAACCAGCTCTTTGTAAAATTAGTGACGAGCAGATGAAGCATGCAAGTCGGGGTACTTAATTTAGTATGGAAGATAACAAACCCAACTACTACGTCCTCATGAGCTAAAAACAGTGTCACAAAATGAGAAGTAATTTGAAGTTTTTAAAGGTAGCACATGAAAATTTACTTGAATGGTTTGAAATGCCATGCATAGGAATTTATAGTGGACTCTTTGGAATAACTTGGTTTTCAGGGATTTGGAAGCACGAGCAGCATTCCCGCTCAGTACAAGTGATGGCTAGCAATAGACTGGGAAGCGACAATCAAGAGAGCAATAACCGTCATAATCATGCTTGCGACAAAACAAAATTAACGGAGGCATAAAAGTGATACAAGAACTCTGAGGCAAAGTAAATCATCAAGGCTTAATTGACTTTTTGTTTTTCAGTCATAAGCATGCGTGAGCATGTGCCAAGTCAATTCAAAAGAATCATTCAGAGGAGGATACCACAATACCATACCATCTTATGAACAGCACAATGCATGTTAACATCAAAATATCATAATATACACTATTAGCTAGTTGAGACTAACCATAAGAAAATATAACCACTAAACAATATCATTCACACATCATTTTTAAGTTTCATCAAATAATCCATTAACCAAGTAAACGTTGAAAACAGAAGATAAATAAAATATGTGAGGATCCACTTATTAATGTAACTGGTGTTTGATGCTAAGATAAATAGATAATAAAATACAGCCGCTTCAAGTTTAGTCAAGTTCATATGTTGCTCAAAAAACAAAGTTTGAAGGTTTGCAAACCGAGAGGTTATTGATGAAGAGGATGCGGGGACATCCCCAAGCTTATGACTTTGGCCATTCTTCAACATTTCACAATTTGGTGTTCCTTCATTCTCTGTGAAAAACTTCAACACAAAAACTTTCCCATTCTTTTCTGCGGTTAGACATTAGTGCAATAAATAATATTTCCCAAGTGCTACTATTAAACCAAATCAAATTTTGTTTTTAGGTTACAGAAAGGTTGCTTAAATGGCCAATGATAAATGAAAGGTAAGAACCATTAAAAATCAAATGAAAACGAAAAGAGGCCACTCTTGCAACAAAAGTCAGAATCTGTCCAGAAAAACAGCAGCTGGAAAACGCAATTTTTAGGTGCTCTTAAACATGTCCGAAATTTTATCCAATTTTTTTGCATGCATTGGATTCGGTAATACATATTCAGTCACTAGTACAGAACGACACATCCGATACCCCTCTATGGAAACGGCACGAGTTAGGCGACAGAGAATCGCGACTTTAGCGCTGCAGACGAGGCCTGGCAGAGGCTGGTCCGTCAACATTGGTTATGGAGGATTTCATATCTCCGTTACCAAATATATCGGCAACGGTCATAAATTCGTCTCCGTTTCCAATATGTGTCTCTATGGCAACGGTTGTTTATGTATATCCGTTTGCGATGTGCTTGGGAAATTGCAGTTGCAAACTGGAAGCGCGCCTATTCAATGCGGCTTAATTCACGAGGGATTGGAACCGCCTGCTCGACGCTAACAAAATTTGACTGGAACCGCGCGAAGCCAGGCAGGTCCCGCATTCTCCCCTTCGTTCTCTCCCCTTCGTTCTCTCCCACGTTCTCTACCACACTAGCACAACCGCCATGGAGGAACCCTGGTGGCAGAACGAGGAAGTCCCGAGCGACGACGCGAGCGCTGAAGACCGTGGTGAAGTTCCATGGTGTGATCAAGACAGGCCGCCGGACTCGGACCCCGACGACTCGGACCCGCCATCTTCACGCTCTGTAGAAGACGACTCCGACGACTCAGACCCGCCGTCTTCCCGTGAAGGAGAAGACAACTCCGAAGAGGACGAGTCGCCAGCGGAAGAGGAGCCGGAGGACCCGCCGGAGCCGTATTCTAGCCAGGAAGAATACGACGCCGACGAGGAGGAGGAGGAGGCATCGGAGGAGGCGCCGGAGGAGGAGGCATCGGAGGAGGCGCCGGAGGAGGAGGCGCCGGAGAAGGACGCACCGGAGGAGGACGCGCCGGAGAAGGAGGATCACGCTCCGGAGAAGGAGGCGCGAGAGGAGGATTCGCCGGAGAAGGACGCACGGCCGGAGAAGGAGGAGCACGAGCCGGAGGAGGAGGTGGAGCACGCGCCTGAGGAGAAGGCAACCGGCAAGAAGCTACGCCGCGCCGCGGATCACAATGGCGCGGAGGCAGGGCGTAAGAAGAACAAGTAGAGTAGAGTAGATAGATAGTTCAATTCTACCGTATCGATCCTTCGTAAGTAGGTCCAGTGTGTCAGTGAAGAGATAAAAGGCAACGGTTGTTTATTGCCTCCGTTTGCGATGTTAGTGCTATATATGTGCCACTGCGGCAACCCTAACGCTCTCGCTCTCACTCTCACTCCACAGTCACAGTGTGGCAGCGGCTTCAAGCAGCACACCAGATCTAACCCTTATCTCGTAGATCTGAGCGGCGCGTCCGGCCGGCATCGCCGCCGTTCATCTTCCCCCAGCGGCGCGTCGGCGAGCTGCCGCGCATCTTCCCCCAGCGGCGCGTCGTATGCCGCCGCGCATCCCCCCCAGCGGCTCGTCGGCGAGCCGCCGCGCATCTTCCCCGAGTATGTCGCCGACGCGGATCTACTGGTCTATTGCCGTGCATCTTCCCCGGGTATGTCGCCGACTTGATCTTACATTTTGTTTAAAGTAGCACAAAAAACTTGTCTAGTATTTGAAGTCTAGTATTGTGTTATGTCTAGTATTGTAGTACTGCCGATGATGAATACGCCCCTCGACACTAGATCTTACATTTTATTTAAAGTAGCATCTACCGATCTAGTATTGTAGTACTGTCTAGTATTGTAGTATTGTGTTCTGTCTAGTATTGTAGTACTGCCGATGATGAATACACCCCTCAACACTAGATCTTACATTTTATTTAAAATAGCATAGAAAACTTGTCTAGTATTTGAAGTCTAGTATTGTGTTGTGTCTGTTTTTAGTACTGCCGATGATGAATACATCCCTCAATACTAAATCTTGCACTATTTTAAGTCTACTAGGGTAAATTAATTTCAACGCTTTGTAGTACTACCGATGATGAATAGATCCCTCACTACTAGTAGTACCGATGATGAATAGATTAATTTCAACCCTTTGTCAATGTGCCAATCCTCGTTATGGTTTTGTGTAGCTAGTGTATGAAGTAATAGTATATTTCGGCGACAATGCATAAAAATGGTGAGGCAATTGAAGGTAACATTACCTTCAAGCTCTTCCTCCAAATTGTTTCGATCGGACAGCAAGCACACGGATATAGGCGCTTAAGGTGTAAACTGTTTTCATCTTAAATTGTATTTTATGTCATGTAGCATCATATTTTGCTCTTTTCTAACTAGACATCCATGTATTTTATATGCAGAAACACCATGCAGATCCAAACAGCTTTAAAAGAGCTAAATACAAAGTGGGATCATATCCGTGAACCGTCGCTGTTGTGACGTTTCGCTGCACTGTTCAAAACACTTTTTTAATTAAGAGTGTCTTGGACAGTGTGGCCGAAATGTCACAGCGGTGACGCTATTATATTTCGGCGACACCGTCCAAGATGGAACAAGCCTCAGTACGAAGAATTTCGCAAGATTAATTTGCTAAGGAGGCTTGCGAGCTCGGTGTGGTTTCTGGTTTTCAGTTTCTCCATCTATTGTGTGTATGTGTGTAGCAATTTTGCTGCAGATGTGATTTGGAGAAGCATGAAACCGCTACTCGAGTCTTTTGCTAGGTCGAATTCCGTTTTCGGCGCTTCGGAACTGAGGAAGAAGACGGAGCTGGAGAAGAGTGGAGTGTCATAAAAGTTAAGTTTAGGGAGGCATGAGAATGATAGGATTAGTGAGGCATGTGTAACTCATCTTTTGATGCTATGTAATGATGACAATTCTTATATACGTTATGAATGGATTTGCTAGCAACTTTGTGCTTCTGCTGTGAGATTTTGAATGTCAATTGGCAACCGCATTGCTGCTGTAGGCTTCTAAACAAATCTCAATGCAAACGAGTAAAATAGAATCTCCGTTACTGATGCACCGATACATCGGAAACGGAGATTGGTCGGCAACCATAGCCAACTTAGGCCTCATCGGTGACGGTTTTTTTGCCTCCGTTACCGATGAAGGCCTTCACATCAGTGACAGGGTCGGGGACACGGACCCTTTCTCCGTTGCCGAAGGGTTTTTTGGCCCGTTTCCGATGTGTCGTTCTGTACTAGTGAGTAATTCTTTCGTGATTTTTAGAGTTTCCATTAAAACATGAAAAATCGCGCAATGAGCAGTAGATACCGAAAACAGAAAATCACTTTTTACAATTGTATCAACTAAGCTAAATGGGTAAAACTTGGTACTTTATTTTTGATAAACTAATAGACCAGAGGCTAAACAAGACCTAAACATGATAGCTACAGCAAGTAAAACTCTAAAGGAAAACCAAAAGTAACAACCAAATAAAGAACCTAACAAAGAAGCAAAACAAAAGAAAATATTTTTGTTGTTTTGAATTCATATGTGAAAGCAAAGAAGCAATTGAAACCAAATAAAGAGCCTAAGGAAACTAAAAAAAAGGTAATACCAAGACATATAAAAGAAATTATAATACACGTTAAGATAATTCATATCATGTGGACGGGTAATATAGAGTATGAACGAGATAACCTCATGTTTGTTGATGAATAGGGGATGACTCGCGCATCCCCAAGCTTAGATGATTGTATGTTCTTGAATATGTTCTTGGGATGCACCTACACATCCCCAAGCTTGAGCTCTTGCGTCTTCTTGTTTATCTCATATCACCATATCGATTGGATCTTATAAGCTACATCCACATAAAACTTCACAAAACTCATTAGTAGGGTTAGTACTCATTAAATAAAATTCACTCATGTTCAATCATTGACAAATTACATAATATTTATCTAACATTAGCCACTGTATATACCGAAGTTCTTATTATTTCCGTTGTCCCTCGAAAAACTAAGGAAATCAAGAGACGCTAAGTACAATATTGAATAAACATAATGGAAATCTGTCAAAACTGAATAGTCTGTAAAAATGACACTTAACGAGATAGTTATATAGATCAAATGACAAAACTCAAAATTAATTAAAGAAAGATAATAATCTCAGGTTTGTGCACAAAACATTTTAGGTCAAAATAATATTCTGAGATTTATCACGATTTTATTTACAGAGAAGCACAAAATCTGTCTAAACAGAACAGTCAGTAAAGATCGAATTGTTCGACCTGTCTATGTAGCTCAAATCAGAAAAGTCAAAATTAATGAAAGTTGAGTACATATCAGAGGATCACGCACGAATTTTTTCAGAATTTTTTAATTTTTCTGGAATTTATAAAGCTCAAAACGGTGGACAGATAAAATCTGTCGCTGTGCAGAAATCCAAATCTAGCATCAACTTTCTACTAGAGATTGTTATAACCAATTTTATTTTTATGTACATAGGTATATACACAATATTTACATGTTTTTGATGAAAAGCTTCCATGGAAAGATTTGTTTTGGTTTTATAGGCATGAACACAAGTGTTCAAGGTCGACCCCCACTTAACCATTAATACTCATCTTTCCAATCACTTTACTTTTTGAAAACTTTTTAGATAACAAGTACAACTAATTTTTTTTGTAATTCGCATTCCCTACCCATACTAAGATAAAGAACAACTTAAAACTGAAAATAAAAATTACTTAGAGACAAAGCAAACAAGTGCACACAAGAATATTCACCTACGCTATGGCTCCCCGGCAACGGCGCCAGAAAAGGTCTTGATAACCCACAAGTATAGGGAATCGCGTGTAGCCTTTTCGATAAGTAAGAGTGTCGAACCCAACGAGGAGCTAAAGGTAGGATAAGTATTCTCTCAAGTTATATCGACTACTGATACAACTCTACGCACACTAAACGTTTACTTCATCTAGGAAACAATACTAGAGTAATAATACGGGTGTGAGAGATAGCTTTGCAAGATAATAAATACAAGAAAGTAAATGTTAGTGCTGCAGCAATAACGTACACTAAGTAACCATATACTAACAGTACCATGAGTGTGGAAAAGTGGTGGTAATTGTGATGGCTTTGTCCAAGATTAATTAGTGAAGCTATTTAGTTCATTGTCTTCGATGCAGTTTTCAATGTGGGAGAGGCTAAATATACATGCACTCCACTACTTGGGATTACAAGTACTATATGATTGGATTGTTATCAAACATCCGTAAATACTAACAATGCATTAAGGTTTCCCCAACCATAGCCTTAAGTTCATGGTCCTCTTACTCCCATACATGCAACAAACCGGTTTGAGCCCTCAGGTTTCTATCACTCCGGCAGGACTACCCCCTTCCTTTGCACATACTACTAACCCTAGGGTGTTGATCCATGCGCGCACAAATATAATGGACACCAAAGAACAGTACCATATCAACATACAACTCTAATGAACCATAGACATTCAACAAAGCAATCAAAAGACAAATAAACTTCGCAAACATGTCATAGATCATAGGATAAATATTATAGCATCAAACACCATGTTTACATAGGATAGTACAGAGGTTTGTGGGAGGATGAACCACTGAATACAAGGAGGAGTTGGTGATGGAGATGGCGGTGAAGACGGCGGAGAGGGCAGCGAGAGGCGCAGGGCGGCGCCGGCACCGGCGGTGGCGCAGGGGGCTCCTCCTGCGCCGGTTCCATGGGGAGCGCCGCCCCTTAGCCCTCTTCCTTCATGGCTTCTTGGGAGCCCTCCCCCAGGGAGATGGGATCCATGGGGAGGCAAAAACGTGACTTTTGGTGGCTGAAATTCGTGGGTGGAGGAGTTCTACACGAGTATTTCCTCTCTTTATATATCTTCTCGGATTTTCGTCACCCCCTTTTAGGGTTTCACCATATTGGGCCTACAGGCCGCATCCGAACTCCGATTGTACTGATCTCGGGCTCAAACTCTTCGTATGGAAAATTCTGACAACTTTCTAAACAGTCGGATCTCCATTGGACGTTATCTTCAAGGGTCAAACTGACAAACTCCGAAAACAGTTCTGGGACAGATTTCAGCAAAAGTCCCAATTCGACCCCAACAAGGTTTCCTCTTGTATTCTTGATAACTCCTACACATCAAAGTGTAAAACAAGAATATTGTGCACTTTTACAACTATTAATAGGTTATATAGTCCAAATAAATCATAAACTTAATATAAAAACAAGTGCCAAAGGCATAATATTAACATGAAACAATCAAAAATTATAGATACGTTTTGCACGTATCATCTACCTATTAGCTTTATGCTATTCCGAGTATGTTTATCATGTTATTTGTGTTATCTATACCTCTGAATGAAAATGTTTATGTTATTGATTGTTATGGGAAAAGTTGGTTATATAGCTCTCACGAACTTGATGCACATTTTACTTTTATTGCATAAATGAAACATGACCCATTGTGATTAAGATTATGATGTTAGTGGCTTGATAAATGTCCGAGGTTGGGAGTTAGCCCATATGTGCTGTCACATGCAAAGCTTTCAACATGCTCCTTCATCACTTAGTTGAGATCATGTACTTTTGTTTATGGATGCCTATAATGGTGAAATGATGTGGAAATGAAGTAGTTTAAATGAGTTTGTATAAAGGGTTAGAGATACGCCTGGGCCGCTAATCTAAGGCATGCATCATTCATGGTGGAAATTTACTTACATACTATGGTGAACCGTCTGTGAAGCTAGTCCAATAGTAAATAAAAAGGGTGTTGAGGTTGTTCATCTTGTTTATTTGTCTTGTTATTTTGATATGGGATTGTTCCATATCCTGGGACAAGAGGTAACCCAGTTGACGCTCTTGATGATACTATTATTACTTACAATAATATATAATTTGAACAATGCTTTGTTTCCCAAGTTGAGTAACTCATGGTGTAGGTACTTGTACTCAAGGGGCATGAGACATCCAACTTTTAATTTGTCAAGCACACTACTCATATTTTCTTTCACTTTAAACTTTATTCATTTAAGATGCTATGATAGGGGTAATGAGAGCTTGACACCAAGGATTAGCACAATACAATCATTAACTTAAGTATAAGAGTTTGGAAGTTAGATGAAACTTATGCATGCTTGACCTCTACTCACATATATATCTTTTCCAAAGTGTCCACCTTTTATATTCAGATTTTCATCTACACTCTATGACCAATATAGGATGTTCTTACTTATCATTATGCATACATGTGGTCCATATTACTTTCTTCTATGTTACACTTTGTGAGCTATCATTGAACATCCTTGCTTTGAATACTTGATATCACTTCATAAACTATCTTGCATATTGTTACTCCTTTGAAGAATGAATCATTTGACTCTATGTAATAGTAGTAATCATCTTTGATATCTATTGTTAGTATTAAATTGCAAAGTCCATGTTAGTTTTATCACCTTCATACTCGAGCACGAGAATTGGTTAAGCTTGGGATGTTGATGCAAGTAAAATGCATACATGAACTTTGCGCTATATTACTTGTATTCCAATCATATTTGCATCATAAAAGGGTTATATTAATGTTTTATGATGATTTTTGGAATATTTCATAATATTCCTATTTTTTTGGAATTAACCCTGCGCAGGCAGAAAACCCTACTTTTTTCCTTTTAAGTTTCAGGGACCCAAACAACGTCCAAATGCCCTGCAAAATTACGAGCGTCAATATTTGGAAGGAAGAAGACTTGGGGGAAAAGGAAGCGAACAAACGGAGGGCGGAGGCCCAAAAGAGGGTGGCCCACGCGGCACATGCACCTGGCCGCGTGGGGCCCACTCTTTTGGCGCTCGTGGCAACGTTGCCGTCGATCTTTTCTCCACCGACCTCGTCTTGACCTAAAAACGCCTATAAAAATAACCCCCCGTCGTTCTCTGGAAGGAGCGCCACCGAAACACAGAAACACCGAAAGAGAGATCTGGAACTGCAGATTGGAGGGGGAAAACTCCGGCGGGGCGCTGCCGGCGTGGTCTCCATCTTCTCCATCGACTTCTCCACCGTCTCCATGATGAAGAGGGAGTAGTCCACCTCTGGACTATGGGTTTGTGGAAGTAACTTATGTATCTCTCCTCTCTTTGAGATTCACTAATTAGCACCGTATGAGCTGCTGAACATGATTACGGTCACCGTTGTAATACCTATGTGGTGGATCTTTTTATGAGTTAATATATGGTTGAGATTGCAAATGTTTTGTTTCAGTTATGAATATAGATGCATATTATGTACCCCGTTCTTATTCACTTGTTATGATCAACCATGTTTATGAGAGCGTGTGTGGGGAGATGTGTGCATTAGTTGGAGTAACGGGGGGTGGCTAGTGCAGTGAACGTGAGAGAAAGTTCTGCGATCCACTTGGGTATCACTACCTTACTTCTTTTGCCTCACTAGGGATAAACAAAAATACCATGCTACCGGAGATGTGGGTGTGACCATCGCCACTACTCCATGACTAGATCTAGCATGTTCTTATTTTAACTTCATGTCATGATACTTAAAGCTATACTCTGAGTTATCTTAATTACCGAGGTGTTATGATTTAGTTCGCATCTTGGTGGAGTATAAGTGAGACTAACAAACAAAAGGTCTCTATGTTAGGACGTGATGCCAATATAATTAGTAACTTGTCACTAAACTTTTGTCTTGCAATCTCATATGTCAACTCTAGTGTTTCATTGTCTACCACTTTATTAAAAAGAGAGTGCATTTGTGAAACCATGAACGCCGGTCCATTTTTAATCATAAGAAACAACTTTCCAACAACTTTTACCACTTTACACTTTCTGCCATTATTAAATCCGAAAATACAAAAACACTTTTACATCTTGCATACATCATTAAAAACCCAAAAATATCATTTATTATTGTTATCATCATCCTTGCATGTTTATCTCCCATCATTGCATATTTATTCCTTGCTTGCATTACATACTATTTTGATATCATTCTTACACCTTGTGCTTGACAACCACATGTGAGGTTGAAGACCAAAACATTTAATGTTGTTTTGTAGGTGACCAAAAGAAGGATAGGAAGATAAACCTTTTACTACTGATTCCCCGAGAGTTCGATATTAAACCCTCGGGTCACCCTCGTGGGGAAACACGTCTTCCACTTACTACATACTCTGCACTTGGAGGCTCAACCTTACCCCGTTTACTTTTCATTGCAGGTAGCTACTGAAGGCTATCACATCTACGGGTATCAGGGACCCCCTCTTTCCTTCCTCGGGTCTCCGCTTCGTCTAGTTTTCTTGTCCCACACGTTAATTTCCATAAAAATGACTTCCGTAAAATATTATGCAATTCCGAGAAACTTTCCAACACTAAAGTTACCTTCTATTGATTTAGGGTTTCTGCAACTGCACGGCCTCTCTCAATTACCTCATCCGGTGTTTGTAAATTCAACTCTTCCACCATTCCGATGAAGCTCTTTCCTGCAATATAAGGTTTAAGGCGTTGTCCATTAACTACATGAGGTTTACCTTTCATGTCACCGTGAAGACGGATAGCTCCTGAACGGTACATCTCCTGTATCACTAATGGTCCCTGCCACTTTGAAGCTATCTTCCCTGCAGAAAACTTAAAGCGAGTGTTGTATAATAAAACTTGATCACCTACTTTGAATTCCTTTCTCTTAATTTTCTTGTCATGCCAAATTTTAACCTTTTCTTTAAACAATTTAGCACTTTCACAAGCTTCATTTCTCCATTCATCTTGTAGGTTTAAGTCAAGAATTCTTTTCTCTCCCGCAGTCTTAAAATCAAAGTTCAATTGTTTAATAGCCCATCTAGCATTATGTTCTAACTCAACAGGTAAATGACAAGCTTTTCCATAAACCATTTTATAAGGAGACATTCCCATAGGATTTTTAAAAGCAGTTCTATAAGCCCATAGCGCATCATTAATTTTAAGTGGCCAATCAGACCTAGACTTATTAACTTTCTTTTCCAAAATGAGTTTGATTTCCCTATTACTTAGTTCAACTTGTCCACTTGTTTGAGGATGATAAGGAGATGCAATTCTATGGTTAACATCATATTTTGCCAAAGATTTTCTAAGAACACCATGCAAGAAATGAGAACCACCATCAGTAATTAAAAACCTAGGAACACCAAACCTGGTGAATATGATGTCCTTTAGCATCGTCATCGCTGTGGCATGATCTGCACTTTTGGTTGGAATTGCTTCCACCCACTTTGTAACATAATCAACTTCAACCAAAATGTGAGTATGCTTTGTCTTTGATTCTGGGAAAGGTCCCATAAAGTCAAAACCCCACACATCAAATGGCTCAAGTGGCAAAGAATAATTCATAGGCATTTCATTTCTCCTACCAATATTTCCTACTCTTGACATTTATCACAAGATTTAACATATTCAGCACAATCCTTAAATAAGTAGACCAATAGAAACCAGATTGTAATACCTTTGCTCCTGTGCGATCTCCTGCATGATGCCCTCCATAGGGAATGTTGATACGTCTCCAACGTATCCATAATTTCATATGTTCCATGCTTATATTATGCCAATTGATACATGATTTATTTACACTTTATATCAGTTTTATGCATTTTCTGGGACTAACCTATTAACAAGATGTCACAGTGTCAGTTCCTGTTTTCTGCTGTTTTTGTGTTTCAGAAAAGTTGTTCTGGAAATATTCTCGGAATTGGACGAAACAAAAGCCCAGGTCCCTATTTTTCTGTCACGTACACGGAGTCCGAAGGAGACACGAAGGGGACCGAGGAGGCGGCCACACCACGTGGCGGCGCGCCCCCCCTCCTGCCGCGCCATGACGTGGTGTGGGCCCCTCGGGTCTCCACCGACGTCGCCCCTTCGCCTATAAATACATCTATTCGGGAAAACCATAAATACCCGAGTCATATTCCACGAAAAGTTCCAGAGCCGCCGCAGCCGTCAACCCTAACTCGGGAGGGTTCTGAAGCTCTTCCCGGCACCCTGCCGGAGAGGAGAATCATCACCGGAGGGCTCTACATCGCCATGCCTGCCTCCGGAGTGATGCGTGAGTAGTTCATCCTTGGACTATGGGTCCATAGCAGTAGCTTGATGGTTGTCTTCTCCTCTTGTGCCATCATGTTTAGATCTTGTGAGCTGCCTATCATGATCAAGATCATCTTATTGTAATGCTACATGTTGTGTTTGCTGGGATAAGATGAATATTGATACTATGTCAAGTTGAATATTGAATTATCATGTCTATGTTATTTATGATCTTGCATGCTCTCCGTTGCTTGTTGGTACTCTGGCCAAGTTGATGCTTTGACTCCAAGAGGGAGTATTTATGCTAGATAGTGGGTTCATGCCTCCATTTAATCTGGGACAGTGACAGAAAGTTCTAAGGTTGTGGATGTGCTGTTCCCACTAGGGGTAAAACAGCGATGCTTTGTCTAAGGATAATTGTGTTGCTTACATTATGCACTTTACTTAATGCAATAGTCTGTTGCTTGCAACTCAATACTGAAAGGGGTATGGATGTTAACCTGAAGGTGGAATATTTAGGCACAGATGCATGCTGGATAGCGGTCTGTGTACCATGTTGTAATGCCCAATTAAATCTCATAGTAGACACTACTTGCACATGCATTATTATTATGCACTTTCAATATTGTGAATTGCCCAGCTGTAATTTATTTACCCAGCATGTTAGTTATATTTATGGAGAGACACCACTAGTGAACTGTGGACCCTGGTCCATTCTTTTACATCTGATAATACAACCTACTGCAATCATTGTTCTCTTTCATTCTCTGCAAACAAACATCATTTTCCACACTTGATGGCCCTTGAAGAGGTTGATCTACAGCGCTAGAAAACATCTGTTGCAGAGATGCAGTCTTGATCTCCGGTGCGTAGTTCACCTGCGTCAAAACTAAATGGGTTAGGTTGAGACTCCAAGTGTAGAGTGTGTAGTAAGTGGAAGACGTGTTTTCCCCACGAGGGTTACTCGAGGGTTTAATATCGAACTCTCGGGGAATCAGTAGTGAAAGATCTATCTTCCTATCCTTCTTTTGGTCACCTACAAAACAAGGTTAATTGTTTTGGTCCTCAACCTCACCTGTGCTTGTCAAGCACAAGGTGTAGAATGATATCAAGATAAATATGCAATGCAAACAAGAAATAAATATGCAATGGTGGTGGATGAATGTGCAAGGATGATGATAACAATGATAAATAATATTTTTGGGTTTTTTATGATGAATGCAAGATGGAAAAGTGTTTTTGTATTTTCGGATTTAATAATGGTAGAAAATGGAAAAGTGGTAAAAGTGGTTCGAAAGGTGTTTCTTATGATTAAAAATGGACCGCGGTTCATGGTTTCAAATGGACCGGGGTTCATGGTTTCACAAATGCACTATCTCTTTTAATGGTGTGGCAAACAATGGACACATAGAGTTGATATATGAGATTGCAACACAAAGTTTGATATCAAGTTACTAATTATATGGGCATCACGTCCTAACATAGAGATCTTTTGGTTATTAATCTCTCTTATACTCCACCAAGATGCGAACTAAATCATAACACCTTAGCAATTAAGATAAATCAGAGTATAGCTTTAAATATCATGACATGAAGTGAAAATAAGAACATGCTAAATCTAGTCTTGGAGTAGTGGCAATGGTCACACCCACATCTCCGGTAGCATGGTATTTTTGTTTATCCCTAGTGAGGCAACAAATTATGGTAAAGATACCCAAGTGGATCGCAGAACTATCTCTCACGTTTACTGCACTAGCCACCCCCCGTTACTCCAACTAATGCACACATCACCCCACACACGCTCTCATAAACATGCTTGATCATAACAAGTGAATAAGAACGGGGTATATAATATGCGTCTATACTCATAACTGAAACAAACATTTGCAATCTCAACATATATTAACTCACAAAAAGATCCACCACATAGGTAATACAAATATGACCATAATCATGTTCAGCAGCTCATACGGTACTCATTAGTGAAGCTCAAGAGAGAGGAGAGATACATAAGTTACTTCCACAAACCCATAGTCCAGAGGTGGACTACTCCCTCTTCATGATGGAGATGGTGGAGATGTCGATGGAGATGAAGGAGACCACGCCGGCAGCGCCCCGCCGGAGTTTTCCCTCTCCAATCTGCAGCTCCAGATCTTCGTTTTCGTGTTTCTGTGATATGGCAGTGCTTGTTTTCGAGAACGCCGTGGGACTTCTTTTATAGGCGTTTTTAGGTCAAGACGAAGACGGTGGAGAAAAGATCGACGGCTGCGGGGCCTCGAGGGCCAGGATGGTGGGCCCCACGCGGCCAGGTACAGGGGCCGCGTGGGCCTCCCCCTTTTGGCCTTCCGGGCTCCGTTTTCTTGATTCCTTCGCTCCTACGTCTTCTTCCTTCCAGAATAATGACCTCGGTATTTTTCCATATTTTTCTGACGACGTTTGGGTCCCTGAAACATAAAAGGAAAAAAAAGAGGGTTTTCTGCCTGCGCAGTGTTAATTCCATAAAAATAGGAAACAATTATTTTATTTCCTAAAATCATTAAATAACAGTGGTATAACCCTTATATGATGCAAACATGATTGGAATATGAGTGATATAGTGCAAAGTTCATGTATGCATTTTACATGCATCAACACTATACGCCTAATCCTTTGTTTTCAGTAAGCCGGTGAGATTGACAACCTCACCGTTAAGTTGGGGCAAAATAGTTTGATTGTGTTATGCAGGTTCCACGTTGGCACTGAAATCCCTGGTGTTGCGCCGCACTACACTCCTTCACCAACAACCTTCAGAAGTGACTTTGATCTCCTACTGGTACGATTAAACCTCTGTTTCGTACTGAGAGAAAACCTGCTGCTACACTCATCATACCTTCCTCTTGTGGTCTCCCAACGAACGTGTGCCCTGCACGTATCAACTGTCATGACAATCTCTTATAATAGCCTGTTGTTCATGCTCAGGTACACAACGTCTAATAATACCATCCACACTTTTCTTATAAAGGAATGGATCATCCCAAAAATAATGTCTAAGATCGTAAAAGAATTTCTTTCTTTGTTGATAGGTGAAGTGTGGAGGTAAAACTTTACCAACAATAAAATTTGCATAATTGGCAAACCATGGAGATGCAACTTTAGCACCAGAAACATTAATGTTTGCAAGTTGTTACTTAACAAAACTATCATTAATAGGAATAGGATCATCAGGTATATTTACCATTCTAGAGAGATGATCAGCTACTTGATTATCTTCCCCTTTCCTATCAACAATGTGTAAATCAAATTCTTGCAATAAAAGTACCCATCTTATTAATCTAGGCTTAGCATCTTTCTTATGCATCAAGTATTTAATAGCAGAATGATCAGTATGCAATGTGACTTTTGAATCATTGATATAAGGTCTAAACTTGTCACAAGCAAATAGCACTGCTAAAAATTCTTTTTCAGTTGTAGCATAATTTCTTTGAGCCGCATCAAGTGTTCTACTAGCACAATAGATAACATTCAGTTTCTTATCAACACGTTGGCCCAAAACAGCCCCAACTGCATAATCACTAGCATCACACATAATTTCAAAAGGCAATTTCCAATCAAGAGGTTGAATAATAAGAGCACTTATTAAAGCATTCTTCAAAATATTAAAGGACTCAATGCAATCATCATTAAAAGAGAAAGGGACATCCTTTTGCAAAAGATTGGTTAGAGGTTTTGATATTTTGGAGAAATCTTTAATAAACATACGGTAAAAGTCTGCATGCCCAAGAAAACTTCTTATACCTTTGATGTCCCTTGGGTATGGTAGCTTTTCAATAGCTTCTATCTTAGCTGGATCAACTTCTATTCCTTTTCCAGAAATTTTATGCCCAAGAACAATACCTTCAGTAACCATGAAGTGACACTTCTCCCAATTAAGAACTAAGTGTTGGTCTTCACAACGCTGCAAAACTTTGTTAAGGTTGAACAAGCAATTATCGAATGAAGTACCATACACAGAAAAATCATCCATAAAAACTTCCATTATCTTTTCAATATAATCAGCAAATATAGCATTCATGTATCTTTGAAAAGTAGCAGGAGCATTACACAAACCGAATGGCATTCTCCTATAAGCAAATGTAACATATGGGAAAGTAAAAGTGGTCTTTTCTTGATCATCCTTATGGACAGGAATTTGTGAGAAACCTGAATAACCATCTAAATAGCAAAAGTGAGAGTATTTTGATAACCTTTCTAACATTTGATCAATAAATGGCAATGGATAATGATCTTTTCGAGTTGCTTTATTTAATTTCCTGAAATCAATACACATCTTATAACCAACAACAGTACGTTGAGCCACAAGTTCATCCTCATCATTTGGAACAACAGTCATTCCACCATTTTTAGGAACACAATGAACAGGACTAACCCACTTACTATCAGCTATGGGATAAATGATACCAGCTTCAATAAGTCTTAATTATTACCTCTTTTCTTACCACTTCTTTCATTTTTGGATGAAGACGGCGTTGATAATCAACAACAGGTTTTGCATCTTCCTCCAAATTAATTTTATGCATACATAGAGCTGGGCTTATACCTTTAAGATCATCAAGAGAGTACCCAATGGCTGGTTGGTGAGCTTTCAGTACATCAAGTAATTTCTCTTCTTCTTCAACCGAAAGGTTAGCACTAATAATGACAGGATATGTGCTCTTCTCATCTAAATATGCATATTTCAGATTTGTAGGCAAAGGTTTTAATTCAAAACTAGGATCCCCTTTAGGTGGTGGTAGCACTCCTAAATTATTAGGTGGGATATGCAATTGTAATTGTGGTGGTTGTTGCCATAGTATTTGTTCTAAAGCTTCTTTTTCCTCATCATTAAATGGTTCATCTTGATTAAGCATATAACGTACTACAACATCTGTTGAAGCTACAGCTATATGAGCAAGAGTTTCAATTAAATCTTCAGAAATTGGCTCTTTCACAACATGTTTATCAGCAAATTTAGAAAAGTTGAATTCAAGTTTTTCACCAGCACATTTAATAAACACTTTCTCTTTAGGCAAATTAATTTCAGCACCAACAGTATGTAAGAAAGGTCTACAAAAAATGATAGGACAAAATGAATATTGAGGATAACGAAGCACAATAAAATCAGCAGGATATTTTATTTTGCCAATTAGCACTTCAACATCTCTAACAATTCCAAATGGACTAATATAATCTGTATTAGCAATTTAAATTGTCAAACCTGTCTCTTCCATAACAATAGGATCAATATCAGGCTTGATTTCAAGATAAAGAGAATATGGAATGACACTAATACTTGCTCAAATATCACATAGACCATGATAACTTGAAGTTCCAATAGAACATGATATAACAGGTTTCCCTACCTTGGCCGAATTACCTTTGATGACTTTAGTAGCATCTTCACATAAATTAACATACTCCTCAATTGTCACAGATGACACTGGTTCAGCCTGTTTAATAACTTTAGGAACAACAATAGATTGTTTAACAGGTTCAACATAAACTTCAAAATCACTTTTAGGAACACATATATGTTTAGCAAAACCTTTAGCTATCTCAATTATAACATAAGGATCAAGATTAAAAGTATCACTCAGATTTTTAAACAAAATAGAAGTAGAGAAGTTCTCTACACATGAATATTCATAATCAAAATAAGGCTCATTACCTTTATCAAGATCCCAATGACTAGTATTTTCAGAAATAGTCTCCAATAAATTCCATGCTTCTTCTTCAGTATTATTAGTAAAACTTCCACCAGATGAATTATCCAGAATTTCCTTGTGCTTCATAGGTAGACTCACATAAAAGTTTATCAATATAAGTTTCCTTGTAAGATCATGACAAGGATTCTTGCGAAGGAGTTCCTTTAACCTCCCCAAGCTTGAGTAATACTCTCTCCCAGATGTGGCCAGAAGTTAAATATATAGCAGCGGTTATCATAAGCTTCTTTAGGAGTAAAATATTTAAGAAAGAAAACCTTCCTCAAGATACTCCATTCAATCCTGACTTCTTCATCCAAAGACCTGTACCAATCACGAGCATTACCAGATAAAGACAAATACAATAGCTTTCTTTTACCTGATCCTCAGAGATACCACGAAGTCTAAATAAGCCACATATGTCCTCAATTCTCTCCACGTGTTCACGTGCAGACTTAGTTCCATCCCTTACAAATGGATTTTTCATAACTCTTTTCACATGACCCATGGGAATTTTATATCCCACTTTAGATACTTCAGACATAGTAGTTTCAACCACTTTAGGAGCAGCGGCATAAGCACTTTCATATAGAGCAAGGTGCAGCGAGGAACGATTCATAAATGCCATAGTAACAATGAGATAAAACAGTAAATAAAATCAGCTTTCAAGTTTCCTTACCAAACTTCTTACCAATAGTGCAACACTCCCTAGCAACGGTGCCAGAAAAGTATCTTGATGACTCCCAAGTGCAGGAGATCAATTGTAGTACCTTTCGATTAGAAAAGGTTGTCGAACCCACGAGGAGCTGAAGGTATTGGTTAGTAAGATTGAGAAATAAAACAATAAAAGATGCAAATGTTTTTGGTATTTTTGGTTGTATAGTTGCAATGCAGAAAATAAATAGTAGCAAGTGAAATCTCTCAAAGAGAGAAAGACCAATCCTCTTATGTGGCAAGAGGACAAGCTCAAGTGATGTGTAACTTATACGTGGAAAACGTTCCCGAGGGCGACATGGATATTGCTAGGCATAGAGATTTATTAAAAATCACGTTGAATATCTTGTCAAGTTTTAATTTTCTTTGGACGGAGCCATAATTAGGTATAGCTAAATAAATAAACAATAACCCCTTATGATGGATCATGTGGCCAAGTAAATGACTGCACAAGAATTATTAAGACATAAAGTCCCACCATAGCATTACACTCTAAGATCCCCGATACTAATACCATCATCATAATATAACTTCATGACTCGGTCTCAGGTTTACATGTCCTCCCAAGTCTCCCTCAATTCATTATACTACGGTGTTCTCCTATGAGCCCATATAGGTGAAGTGTTGTGCAGTCGACGTTCGCACAACACCATCATAGAATCACATAAAAGATAAACTCTTGACAAAATACCCACACATGTTATATATAAATCATTGCCAATTAATCCAATGCCCTCAGGAACATACGGGAACTACTCACAACGTGCAAACATGGTGATATTCAGTGGCATAAGTGGTACAACACAATCTGAAAATATAACTTCACCACCAAATAATGACAAGTACTCAATCACAAACATGAATAGTAGCACAAGACAAGTATCTAGGGTATAGCAACTCTCAAACTACGAGGGGAACAGAGTGGATCACGGAGATGATGATGGAGATGGTGCTGGTCTTGATGGGGGTGATGATGTAGAGGCCTCCTCCCACGCCAAGGAGGAGAGGTGATGACAATGATGATGATTTCCCCCTTCTCCAGAGCTCCGGAGCAGCAGGATCTGACCCCCCTCGGAGGGAATCAGGAGTTTCGCCGCCGCCGCGGCCTCAGATGGTTTCGTGAAAATTAGGGCATGCCTTTTCGGGCGAGACGAAGGCGTCGATAAAAAGCTCCAGGCGAGGAGGTGCTCGAGGCGCCATTTGATGGGTCCCACGCGGCCAGGTACATGGGCCGCGTGGGCCCACCTAACTTGGGCCTCGTGGCCCTCCTGTTTTCGGTCTTCTTCCCACTGCCCTTCTCCCGATGAAAAACCAGCGTGGTAATTTTCCTTTTATTATTTGAGTTCTCGTAGCTCCTGAAACATTAAAAACAAGAAAAGGAGTTTTTCTGCCTCCCAGAAATTAAATACCAAAAATAGGGACTTTGTATGAAAGTCCCATAAATCATCTAAAACATGCAAAAACAGTGATGTAATAATGTAATTAACGTTCTAATATGATACTAAAAGTTGTATAAATGATGATATAAAATGCATATATCAAGCACTAGCATGAGAAATATGTTTCTACCATGCATATGTGGCTAGCGTACATGGATATGATGTTTGTTGTGTTTGAAATTCATGCACATGAGTTTTAATATTCCATGGAAAATTAACGATACATTTTGAAACAAAAAAATTGGAACTAGAATGAAATCCAGTCTATTCATTCACTAGTTCATGGATATAGTGTTCGCTCTGTTGGAAAATCATGCCCTCGAGATTCACGAGGCAGATTACATGTGGTTGTTTTTTTGTTAGAGGTAGATTATAACAAGATAAGCTATCTTTTTCAACCATCTGCCACTAGTAGGGAAACAGCTACCACTGGCGGACGCATTTTGACTACCGCTAGCGAACTAGTGTCCGCAAGTACAGTCTGGCCAGTGGTAATGTATACCGCCAGCAGCTCTGGCGAACAAAACTAGGGCCGCCAGTACTATCGTTTTCAGGTTTTTTTCTAAAGAAAAGGCGGGCGTCGCCGGCCACAGCCACTCTGCTCGTCACCGCCGTGGTGTCGCCGGCCATGACAACGTCCGAATGAGGCATGCCTTTACCTGCTGTCTCGTGCGGGCTCGACGCCGCTCCTTCGCGTCGTGGCAGCTGGTTAAAAATATAGATTATATTGTTATAATCTACCTCCCCACGCCCGTCCACGCCGGAGCAGGAGCCCTCCTGGCCGTGGCGACGGATATGGAGACAGAAAGGATACGACCGAGATCTCGCTGACCAAGTTACCTGCTGCTCGGGCGGCCGCGGCCACGTCGCGGTAGGGTACGACGGCACCGTGGGGTTGCTTAGGAGCTAGCGCGCCGGTGAGGGCTACGACGTCGTCGAAGAAGGGCTCGTTCTGCGGCGCGGCAGCGGCGGAACACGAGCATGGCCGACAGCAACGGAACACGAGCGCACGAGCCAATCAGATGGAAGGCACACGGCTTGTGTGCTACTTTAGATTGGTGGGAGCCGTCGGATGGATGGATGTAGAAAGAGAGAGAGCTAGCAGGCGGGCATGCATGTGCTGAGAGAGAAGTGCATGAGGGCATCCATGTGCACGTGAGAGAGACGCGCGCTAAGTCATGCGGCCACGCTACCGCTAGCGAAAAAACTTAGTTCGACAACGCTAGGCCACGTGCCACTAGCGACCAGAGCGGGTTCGCCAACACTATTAGACGTACTACTGGTGAAATGAGCTAGTTCGCTACCTCTACCACCCCTGGCGAACAACAGACCACGTTCGCCAGCGGTAGCATGCATCGCTCCCCCCACCCGGGTCCGCACGTACCGCTGACGGCTAGTAAACGCCGTTCGCCAGAGGTGTTGTGTGTTGCGCTGGCGAACATGCCAGTGGTAACAACGTTGACGGGCAACTATTCAAGTTTGCCAGCAGCAGGCTGGCGCGAGTAGGCTTTTAAACTGCATATGAAGCACAATATTTGATAAACATTCAGTATTTGCCTACCCGAGAGTGAGAAGTTACACTGGACGAATCCGGGACATTAAGAAAACGGGCCAATCAATCTCCATAGACACAGCAAGGAGGTTGGGGTTGTAAAACTCACCTTCCATCTCCTCTATTGCCTCACTTTTGAGGTCCAAAACATAGACACGCTGGTGGCGGTCCATCATGAGCAACCTGCCGCCCCTCGCCCCCAAACATAGGCACCTTGCTCCTTCAAGCTGCAGTCTTAGCTTGAACGCCTTAGTGCAGAGCCAGAGTCCATTACCATCACTATCACCATCTTGTTGTTCCCAGATTGCAACCAAACGGTCTCCATAGTACATGCAGACCGACAGCAACGCCCCATCGGTTGTGGTTGTAAGGCAGATTCTTTCATGATGGTTCCCCGGGATCGGGAGCCGCGTTGATGCAATGCAAATAGTCTGAGGGTCGACACTAAGGATGTGAACGGGGTCGACACTAAGGATGTGGAGATTTGTCGACTCCACGAATAGCCAGCGCGCTACGTCGCCGCGGCATACGGCGGCGTCCCTGTGGGCAATAGTGGCTCTCCTGAGGCTGGGCTCCACATGGTCAGGAAACTTGATAGGAATGTTCCAGATCCGCCAGTCAGAGAAGAAGGCGTAGACGTAGTAATTTTTGATGTGTTTCTCTGTCCTGACGAGTAGCACGCTGAATGAGCAGGAGTTGGTCGGCGACAATGACGACCAATCCGCACCAGTTGCCACAATGGCATAGCCCACGAAGTCGGTAGCCTCGTTCATCCTCAGCGTGGGTAGCAGATCCCACGTGCCGGCGAGCGGGTTGCACACGGCGAGCTGCATGGCGCGGGAGTTGCGGGGGAAGAGGCGCACCAGGAGGAGGCCGTGGTGCGAGGCGAGAGGCAGCACCCAGTCGGAGAGATTTGGGGCGTCGGGGATGTAGGAGCTGAGGAAGCGGCGGCCGGCGCCAAGGGCCGATCTTGGCACCGGGACGAAGGAGACCCCTTCTCCACGGCGCCATTCATTGGTGAAGAAGCCGATGAAGGAGCGGTCCGGCTCTGGCCAGAGTGGCCGGAGAAAGGAGGGCTGGGATACTAGGGCGCGCCACCGCCTGCACGTGGCGGCGCAGCGGAAGAGGGCGGGTAACTCCTCAAGACGTGCGAGGATGTTGAGGATCACATCTTCCGGGAGCGTGGCGCCGGCGGTGGTCACCATCGTCTCCGCCATATTCTTCAGTGCCGTCGGGACGGCCTTAGATCGATCGAGCAATTTACGATAGGATTAGCATAGGATTATTATGCACGCGCAGGGACTGTTGGAGAACGACACGGATACTGTTTGGGAGAGTACAGAGTATAGAAACGGTGAACCGAATATAACTTATGCTCTAGATGGGCCGCCAAGTACGGCAATGATACACGAGATGACTGTGGGCCCCCTCTATGAACACTAGTAAGCTCATATTCAGCCCAATAGCCTGCGCTGGTTTTCAGGGTTTTTTTTTACTCCGAAAAGTGATAACTAGCTCACTAACTACGGGTCCGCCAAAGCCATCTTAGATATATAGTTCGATGCCTGTTCGCCAACACCATCTAAGGTCTCAATGGGAGATTATTTAATCCAGATCACTTCAAAAAATTCGAACTACGATCCTTCTTGTTTTTTTATTGGTGGGGATATGATTCTCGTTGTTGATGAAAAAACTGCATTGTTAATATGTGTAATAATTCTTGGTTGACACCAATAAACAGTATGTTTGATGCCTCGAATCTATTTATGCTTTCACAGTTTCACTCAAGGTTCAACTAGGATCTTACCTGGAGTACCACGCTATTTTTAGTTGTGTATGTATAGGTGACACGGCACAAATGCGGGAGAAAGTAACCACATGTCTCTGCATTTTTCTTGTCATGGCTGCCGTTGTATGTAGCATCGCCGACGTCCTTCAAATCGCGCACATGTTTTGGTTCTCTCAACACGTATGTAGCCTTCCACTTGCACATGGCTTAATGCCGTGAGTTCCAAGTAGTACTCCATTTTTCAATTATTGTTTGACATAATCGAATGTAACATCAATAAACTAGATTTTTACCGGTTCCTAGCTAGATGAAGAAAAGCACATGTACTTTCAAACATGAACGAGGAATTCTATAGGTTTTATTGCAACACTTGGACCTGATTTGTCTACATGTGGTACAATGTAGTTCATAATCTCTAATCCATAACATGTTCTAAAACTCATGAGCACAATATTTTGATGTACATTGACTAGGGAGCAAATAAATCCGTCAAACTCTTGGATGGAACGACTAGGCCACTACGTGATTCAGCTTCTATGTCGAGTGCCGAGGCACTTGGCAAAACATGGAATACACTCGGCCTACACCCTATAGTTGCCGAGTACAAGTGTTGCCGATTGTATTTTCGGGGTGCTCAGCCTAGACCCTATTGTTGCCAAGTCCCCAATAAACTGCACTCGGCGACAAAGCCGATTCCGGTAATGGGTGTCAGTTCTTGGTGCCATCCTTGGAAAAACTTTCTAGGAAAGCAAGACGGAGTGGCAGACAAAGGATAGGGAAATCACGTCTATGATTGATGATGATCAGTTCTAGAACTGCTAGTGCCAACATGGGTCCCCATCCTGGTGCTGGAGGATGAGAAGCCCTAGTTAGGTACTCTTTGAAATGAAATTTGGGGGTAAAAGGGGCACTTCTCCATGCAATTTTAATATACACATGGTTTCTACAAATATTAAAACGACCATCAACACGTTTATTTATGTGCAAACGAGATTATGCGCAACTGGTACTAATGTGCATATCTCATAAGAAAGATAAAATGGACCTTCTGACAAGGTAGTGGCTTGTACCATGTGTTAGGCTCAGACAACACTCCTTGCCGGGTTGCTCCATGTGGGACCCCATGCTCGCTTTGTAGCATTCTTAAGTAGATGGATGGGGTGGATTGTAGCACTCTCTGCACTTGTGCATTGAGATAAGCAAGCCCTAATGGCTTATATGTGTAGCCCGAAAGTTAGGGAGTATTATCCTGACGTCTCTCATGCATATTGGAAGGAACAATAAACATAAGAAAAAATGTCTAGATCATGTGTGCCACATTGCTACATGTTCACAATCAAAAAATATCTTAGATATGAGCTACAACTAGCCTCTATCAGATAATTTTCCATCACCCTAGTGAAGTGCAAAGTAACTGCAACAACAATCTATTTATATACAATCATTGGAAACATTTATACTAGTAGGAAGATACAGCATATTAAAGATAAAAAGAGATACTTTATTTATAGCTGGTAGATGGAACTAGCTAGACATTGTTGAATACATGGTCCGGATCTTAGATAGAGTGAATACTAATAAACTTTTGAACCAACTCCTACTCTTCTCATTGGTCGTCCATTTCAACTATAAACTTTACAACATCCGTGCTTTCAAGGGCCTTTAAGATACTAAACAAATTTATTATTATTTAGTTTATTGTGTCCAAAATGACATATTTAAGATAAGATGGAGAATAGGTTCTCTGTGTCTAAGAGTTTTGGTGCTCTACCAGACCTTCTATACAAAGCACTTGATTTGAGTAGTGGGAGGAATTCTATAACTCAATAGAATCGAGAAGAGTAAGAGACAAGTAGTTCTCGTCTCTACTAATCATACCATGGTTAGCCATCATATAAACATATCTATTTTTTAGGTCACACTTAGTTAAAAGAGGCATTTCGAGAAACAAGGCAACTACATATGAAAATTTTGGAACTAGACTTAATACAATATTATCCTTCATTTTGTATATATTACATCCAAGATCGATGTCTTCATTCTTGAATTTATTGCCAAGTGGGGTCCAAGCAAGGAAGAGGTGCATGATGGTAAAAGAGGAGATTTTATGCATGATTTACCTGCAAATAAATCGACATGTTAGCTCATGTCTTGGAACCTTCTCTAAAGATCATTTCCTTTTGGTGGTGAAATCTTCAATAATTTGTATGTATACATATACATACACAAAGCCGTGACTAGACCTATTCCATGTCTATATCTCTCTGTTTTGTCCTTTTTACTTTTTCCTATCCTCTCTTGCATGGCATTTCATCTCGCATGTAGAAAAACTGCGCTCATTGTGTATAGCTATCATTGAAAGACCCTCTCAATAATAACTTAAACAAACAAAGTACGTAATGGCCAGGCGTGCTCTATTACATCGACCACCTTCGAGTTCTCTATATGCGAAGAGCCTGGAATGGTGATAGAACTATCGGAAACTACCCAATGACGAGCGAGCCTGAGATCGCCTACCAGCATTCCATTGCTGGAAAAAGTGCTTCCGCACGATCCTCGGGAATTGTTGATCTTGGAATTTCATCGAGTCACGCCCGCTCCTGAAAAGGGTCTGGAAAGGAAGAGAGCATTACGAATTGCCGATTTTTTTAGTTAGGTTTGAGTTAGGAGTTCTAGTTTTTCCCCGAAAACTAGTAACATCATAGGCTTCGGGCAGCCTCGTATGGGACTCCGTAAACATCGAACCTAGTAGGTCTACTACCTCGGAATAAACTTGTTCTCGATTATTAATATCGATCCCGAATATATATGAACAATTACCTCCTTTGGCTAACATATGTTCATATCGCAAGAACTTGATGATGGGCTTGGTCTATACATATATGAACATATATATATACACACAATCCTGCCGTGGTACCTCCTTTGGCTAGCTGCAGTGGCACGGGTTCTTGGCGTTTTGGCTGTTGTGGCACTAGATGAAGGGCGTAAAGCTGTTGTGGCATAGCCGACAACACTTTTTCCTGACGTGGCTCCGCATGCGGGCCAAGTTACTCACGCGGGGGTTGGTGCAGAAGGCATTCTAGGTGTCTATCCCAGCTTGATGCGTCAGCAGAGATTGTAGCAGAGGGCTCTCGCGTGGTACTTGCAGAAGTGAGAAAAAAACCCTAATCAGGCTCGGCTGATGGACGGTTTAGACCAAGCCCATCATCGAGTTCAATGTTCTTGTTCATGGTCCTATAAGACCTTCTTAACTCTATGGCCCATATTCATTTGTGTGAATAAGAATTCGGTAGCCTGCTGGGTTTGGTTTGTATCCATTTTAGAGGTTGCATTTGGTATTTACTAATGTTCTAAAAAAACTGATATTTACTACTCGTCCTAATCTCACCCGCTTCTTCCTCCTCTCCTTGCTCGCTATAAAATACCTGCCATGTCTATTTATGGATAACATTATATCTTGCTCGTTGATGTTCTCTACCTCACGGGCATGCCCATCTCTAACCTCACACTCGGTCACATATTCCACAACTATTTTGAACATATAGGCATAGGAGGAATCAGGAATGTAAGAGACACCAAATAGGTTTGAAGTTCTACAAACCTTGCTCATACCACCATGTACGGAATTCACGGGTTTGAATGTCGAGTAATTCCTAGCAGCTCGTCGGAAAAAGACCGTGCTTGCAAAGCCGAGCAGGGGCATGCAGCCAAACCTACCCCCTACCTTGTGAAAACGACGGGGACAACACAATCCTGTGTAAATACATTTTCCTCCAAATTATCTAGACTACCCAAAGAGCGATGGAGAGGAACTGCCAAGGAAGGAGAAGGTGTACTTGGCCTGAGACTTCTCCCTACCTTCGTTCGTTCATATCTAGGATGTGTGATGCTAGGAGAATGATGTTGAAGAGCGCACGCTGCACGAAAGCTACAATGGAGGATGAGCTTCATCATGAAGGAGGAGCTCCCTAGCAATGCCAAGATACCCCGCTGGGAATAGGGAAACCTCTTGAACACTCACTAGCTAGCTGGAGGGCACTAATCAGGCAGGACGAGACGGCTCCGTGCAAGGATGGCACTAGTAGAAAACAGGGCTTCCGTTTTCACCTTTGATCCCGGCCAAATTACAACCCGGGATCAATGCACCATTGATCCCGGGTCGGGAGGGCGGGGCGCCCGTGGGCATTGCTCCCGGGTCGGGGGGGACCTTTGGTCCCGGTTCGTGACACGAACAGGGACCAAAGGGTCCTCACATGCGCGCACATGCTTTTCAGCGCTGGGCCCCTTTGGCAGGGGACCTTTGGTCCCGGTTCGTGTTACAAACCGGGATCAAAGGGTCTCCCTGCTATATCATCTTCTTCCACCCCGAGCTAGCTCGAGTTCATCACCATTTCTCCTCCATTTTCCTCTCTCCCACTCAAATTAATCCCCATTTTTTTGCACCATTTGAGAGGATTGAAGGCACCCCATCTATTCAAAGGTTAGCAGCATCGTTCTTTCCTCCGGCGTTGCAACTTTAGCTCATTTCGTTGCTAGTTTAGCTCATTTCAATTTTGTAATGCTAGCAAGGTGTTTGATGAAATGCCCAAGCTAGAAAGTGTATTTGCGAGCTCAAATTAATTTATTATTTGTGGATTTTAGTGTTGTCCCGTCCTCACCGCCGTCAATAGCCCGCGTCGTCCCGTCACCGGCACCACTTTGGTGAGCCTCTTTTTTATATTTTATTTTTAAAACCTATATATATACTTGTATGATTTAAATGCATATTTATTTCTTGTATAATTAATTTCTTATGTTTTTTATATGTATAGTGTCATGGTTTTGATATCCGTCCCCGTCGGCCCTCGTTCGATCAATGATTCGGATGTGGTATATTTTCATAACTATTTGTTTCGTTTCGTGTTTATCACACTCATGCCCGACCAACTTGACGTAGAGATATTTTTATGTAGGAGGTAGTTGAACCGGAAATTCCAGTCGACCCTATTGTCGAGTATTTTAAAAAGGAAAACGACGATTTGAAAGCAAAATTGAAGATAAGCGAAGATCTTTGTCTCCAATACCTAGAAGAGAAGAGTGTAATGGACTTGAAGATTGCCGACATCGATGATGCTTACGGGGTCGTCGTCGCTGCTCACGAGATGAAGATGGAGGCAATGCGCTTGAAGCTTAAAAAGATTAGAAAATATGCCATTAGTTGAGAGGCTTGGTATCATTATGCTGTTGGTTCAATAGTTACCTTAGTTGCGATTTTGATCGCATTTGTTGTTGGATTTAAATTATTTAGATAGTTGTATGTTAGGTTCAATTAATGTATGTTTCATTTGAACAATGTATTACATTTGGGCACTACTCTATTTTGGTTTTAATGTGATGAACTTGTATTAATTAATTTGGTCAGTACTATATATTTATGATGTAGTGTAATGGTTTTTGATATATTTATATAATGCAGATGAGCCGGCAATGGATGTACAGTGACCGACGCGGTCTCGACTTTATCAATGGCATGCATAGTTTTCTCCGTGTGGCTAATGATAACAAGCCGTCGAGTGGTTATATTCTTTGTCCATGTAGAGTCTGCAAGAATAAGCGGGATTACTCTACGTCAAGAACCATTCACGTCCACCTGTTGGAGGAGGGTTTCATGGATGGTTATTATTGTTGGACCAAGCACGGAGAAAGAGGGGTTATGATGGAAGAAAATGAAGAAGAAGAGGATAATGACACCTATCCTACGTTCACTGCAGACGGTGATACTCCAATGGGGGAAGACGAAGCTGAAGAAGAGCCCAATGATGATGAGCCCAATGATGATTTTGGCCGGGCCATTCTTGATGCACGGATAAACAGCGGAAGTGAAAACGAGAGGTCGAAGTTGGATAGCATGTTAGAGGATCACAAAAAATTATTGTACCAAAATTGCGAAGATGGCCAGAAGAAGCTTGGTACCACGCTGGAATTGCTGCAATGGAAGGCAGAGAATGGTACAACTGACAGAGGATTTGAGAATTTGCTGAAAATAATAAAGAAGATGCTTCCAAGGGATAACGTACTGCCCCCCAGTACGTACGAAGCAAAGAAGATTGTGTGCCCTCTAGGATTAGAGGTGCAGAAGATACATGCATGCATCAATCGATGTGTCAACTTTATATATGTGTGACTTTGTATGCGCAACGTGATCTTAATTAATAGGAAATAATTAAATGGAAAACAAAAAATCAAAAACCCTAAAAAATAAGCAAATAAAATACAAAAGATGCAAACCCTTTGGTCCCGGTTCGTGACACGAACCGGGACCAAAGCTCCCCCGCCCTGCGCGCCCAGCCGCGCCCACGTGGAGGCCCATCTATCCCGGGTCGTGGACACCCGGGATAAAAGCCACCCCCCCCCCCCCCCCCCCCCCTCTAGTCCCGACCATTTAATCCCGGTTGTAAAACCGGGACCAAAGGCCCTCTGGACCCGGGATTGTTGATGATGTTTCCACTAGTGTGGTGTGTGCGCCTAGCGTTCTCTCGTGCCAAGTTCTACTCTGCGTGCACTAGTATGAGAATTTTTTTTTCAACCATGCATGTCGGCTAGCGTACATGGATAGAGCGTTTGTTGTGTTGGAAATTCATGTACTTGTTGGAAATACATGGAAATAGGTTCAGACAGTAAGGGGCTACAGATAAGAAAACAAATACAACCGTAGAAGACAAATCCCACAAACTGATTGTATGTACCACATCAATACAAATTGAAAAAACATCAGACAATTAAATTAACAACACGAAATATTATGCCAGAAAATTACAATGCCATTGAGTTAACAACTCAATCTAAGATACGTTTTACATCATTTTGGGCATGAAGATCAATGTGTGAAGTTGAGGAGCGGGTAAGGATGACTCCAACGGGGCGACGCATCGAGTCCGCGCGCATCCGTTCGTGTCCGCGAGGGCCAAAAACACGGCCCAACGGGGCGACGCAAACGGACCGCGGTCCGTTTTTTGGTCCGCCGCGACGCATCCCTGGCCCAAATTTGGGCCACCGATGCGTCGGCCCCGGACGCGAAACGGAGCTCTTTTGTGTCCTCCCCTAGTCCGCCCCTGGCCCGCAAATCACACCATCCCCACCCCAATCTCCTCCTCCTCCGCCCCTCTCGCCGTCACCCGCCGTCGCACCCTCGATTTGGCACCGCAGGCCATTCCGGGGACGCCGTCACCGGAGCAGGTGCTTCCCCGCCGTCACCGGAGCAGGTGCTTCCCCACCGTCACCGGTGATTCTTGCGGCCAGGAGCGTCCACAGCGCCCGCGATAGATTTGGCACTCGTTCTTTGGCATGGCCGGCTCGCACAATGACATCAATGTGCTCCAGCGGTCTCCGGTGTTCAATAGGCTCTCCAATGGCCTGGCACCCCAGGTGACCTTTGAGATCAATGGTAACCAATATGACAAGCCCTATTACCTTGCTGATGGGATCTACCCCACATGGACAACATTTGTCAAGACAATCTCCAATCCCAATGATGAGAAGAAGAAGAGGTTTGCCAAGGAGCAAGAGAGCGCAAGAAAGGATGTAGAGCGTGCATTCGGTGCTCTACAGTCCCGATGGGCTATTGTGCGCCATCCTGCTCGGACATGGGACAAGGACCAGCTGTGGGAGGTGATGACAGCGTGCGTGATCATGCACAACATGATCGTGGAGGACGAACGCGACGAGGGCTTGAATGATCAGGCATGGCAGTTCCGGGGTGAGTTGGTTCAGCCCCAGGGACCGTCCACATTTGCTCAGTTCCTCGACTTCCACCGTGACATTCGTGAGAAGGAGTCACATGTTCGGCTCCAAAATGATTTGGTGGAGCATGTCTGGCAGCACTACGGTAACCAGGGTGACCAGGGTGATCAGAGGCAGTAGTTCCATTTGATGAACTACTTGTCTTATTTATTTGGTTTGTAATGCATGAAACAATTTATTATTTCTGAAACTGTTTGTTTGTATTTGTTTGAACTATTTGGATTGTAATAATAAGTACTTGATGAACTATTCGGATTGCTTTTATGAATTGTATTATTTGTGCTATTTGAGCTTATTTTATTGTGCTTGATAATTGCTCGAGTATATATGGCCAAAAAAATGGTCAGAATGATCAAAAACCCTGGCCGTTTGTGGCCCACCTCCCCTATGTATCAATGAAAATGGCCCATATAGGGCCTGCTTACCTGGAAAAAAAACAGAGGGCGGACTCGATGCGTCACCCCGTTGGGGGCAGTGGCCGGAAAGGGGCGGACGTGGGCCGGACATGGGACCTTTTGGCGACGCAAACGGACCAAACGCGGACCAAACGCGCGTCCGTTTGCGTCGCCCCGTTGGAGTCATCCTAACGAACGCAGATTAGAGTTAAGGAACACGTCCCTCACCTTGTTCTTCGTTAGGAGCTAAGTTTTGCATCCGGATAAGAAACTTTCACCACGTCTGATGTGATCTGCTGTTCAGTTTTGGAGCAGCCTCTTGACTACGAAACGGCTTGCATCAAAATGAGCTCTTGTTGGTTGTAACAAGTTATAGCAGACCCTGTAACGTAGCTCGAGTCAATCAAAATCAAATGTATACAGTGCACACCAACCCAATGCATTCATGTTTTATTCATCTATACTGCACGCATGCAGCGTAGTATTTAATCTAGCAGTTCTTAGCAAAAAGAAAATAGTAACATTCAGCATGTTCTCTTCCAAAAGTTCCAAAGTAAGATTACATCGCACGAAACCAAGACATGCAAAATACAGGCCAATCTATCTCCATGGGCACGGCAATGAGGTTGGGGTCGTAAAACTCGTCTTCCATCTGCTCGATTGCCCCACCTTTGAGGTCCAAGACATAGACACGCTGGTGGCAGTCCATCATGAGCAACCTGCCGCTCCTCGCCCCCAAACAGATGAGCCTTGCTCCTTCAAGCTGCAGTGTTAGCTTGATCAATTTAGTGCGAGACCAGCCTACAGTACCATCCTCACTCGTACTATGTTGCTGTTCCCAGATCGCAACCCGATGGTTGTCGTCATACGTGCAAAGCGAGAGCAGCCTCCCATCGGATGTGGTTGTAAGGCGGATTCTTTCGGGATGTTTCCTCTTCCTCGGGATCAGGTGATGCGTTGAGGCAATGCAGCCAGTTTGAGGGTTGACATGAAGAATGTCGAGTTTTCTCGGCCACGCGAATAGCCAGTGCGCTATGCCGGTGCGGCACACGGCGGCGTCCGTGTGGGCAATAGTGGCTCCCTCGAGGCTGCGCTCCACGTGGTCCGGGAACATGATAGGAGCGCTCCAGCTCGGCTGGCCGGACGAGAAAGCGTGAAGGCCTCGTGTCCAGACGAGTAGGACTCTGAAGGAGCCGGACTCTCCCGGCGGTGGCGACGAGCAGCAATCCGTGCCGGTTACAACGATGGCATAGCCCAAGATGTAAGGAGCTTCGTAGATCCTTAGCGTGGGGAGCACATCCCACGTGCCGGCGAGCGGATCGCACACGGCGAGCTGCATGGTGCAGGAGTCACGGGAGAAGAGGCGCACGAGGAGGAGGCCGTGGTGCGAGGCGAGCGGCAGCATCCAGTCGGAGAGACCAGGGGCGTCCGGGATATAGGAGCTCAGGAGGCGGCGGCCGGCGCCGAGGGCCGATCTTGGAGCCGGTACGATGGAGACCCCTTCTCCACGGCGCCATTCATTGGTGAAGAAGCCGCCGAAGGAGGGGTTCAGACAGAGGCGGCGGAGGAAGGAGGGTTCGGCCACTAGGGCGCGCCACCGCCTGCACGTGGCGGCGCAGCGGAAGAGGGCAGATGCCTCCTCGAGGCGTGTGAGGATCTCGAGGATCACATCTTCCGGGACCGTGGCGCCGGCGGTGGCCACCGTCGTCCCTGCCATCTTCTGCACGCGGCCTGAGATCGATCAGCTATTTGCGAAAGAGATATCCACGCGCAGGGTGTTGGAGAACAACACGGATCCTGTTAGGCTGTTACAGTAGGGCAATGATACACGAGATGAATGTGGGCCCCTACCTATGAACACTAAGAAAAATGCAGTTACACTAGTATGTTGGCCCCAAGGACTATCTATACCGTCCATTCGTTACGATCCGACGGCAGCATGTTGGTCAAGATTTTGGACGCGTTTCTTGCAGAACAGTCTATACCTTTACAGTTTTTCACAAATTCGATCACGTAGATTTCAAATCACAAAAATAAATTGTATATTGTTGGAGAGTTTTTTCAAAGAATTTTTCTTCCCAGAAAATATTCAACAATATGACAAATATTGTTTTTTTAAGAATATTCAACAATTTTAGAAAGTTTCGAATAATGTTTCATTGTATAAGATTTTCGTGGAGTTTTTTCAATGAATATCAATATTTCATACAAGAATTTTTCATACAATATACTTTCAAATTCGGAAGTCACATATTTCAAAAAGTTTTCAGACACATAATTTACTCGAAATTCGCACAAATCTTTTCTCAAGATTTCATTTCTCAAAATATTCATCCCAGATTCGAATTTATGGTTTTTTCATATTTGAAGGAACTAAATTCACAGAAGTTTTTCAATATTTTCATATAGATATTTCCTCTGAATTTTCAATTCACAGATAATTCAACTTTTTTCACATATTTTTCACTGTTATCATAACAATGTTTTCATAGATATTTTAGTTCCACAATTGATTCAAATTCTGAATACTTTCAATAATATTCTTACAACAATATTCCAACTTTTTCTTTTCAAAGAATAATCAAAAATATTCATACAAGCTTCATACATTTCTTCACCGATTGATACACAGAAACACTAGTAGGAATGTGCTTATAGCCACCAGCCTACCGCTGGCGGACGGTTTACCGAGTACGCCACGGGTGCTTCACGTACCGCTGGCGGACGTCCTATGGTGCACGCCAGCGGTAGCATCAGGCAGATGCGAGGATGCGGGTCTAACTACCGCTGGCGGACGTCCGCGGTGCCCGCTAGTGGTAGTAAACGTACCGCTGGCGGACGGTTTATCGCGCCCGCCAGCGGTAGTTGCCTCGGCTGGGCAAAAAATAGCAAACTACCGCTGGTGGGCACTAAACACCGTCCGCCAGCGGCAAGTACAATACCGCTGGCGGGCACTCCACACCGTCCGCTAGGGGTAACTTAGCATGTAAATTTATATAACTAGGAAAATGGTATTTATAAAAATAATCTGTAAATTCTCTTCGGAACCATTGCTTCCTATACCAAAACACACCTATGTGTCGAATATGAGCACTTTATCACAAACTATGCGTTGGGAATTGACTTAACTTGGTTATTTGGTTCGAAACTCTCTTTATAGATGTTTATACATGATAGTGCTTTTTGTGAAGAATGTTTCTGAAACTTTTGTCAAAAATCAAGTTATCACTTTACATAGCAACTAAGTACACATAAAAGGACTTGAGGATATATCTTTTTGAGTGTTTTTTCACTCTATTTGTTTTTTTACGAAAAATTGTCGAAACGGCCGGCCACCAGGACTATTCACCAAAAGAGGTCAAATTCTCTAAAACTATTGATGTTTCTATGATATAACCACTGGTTGTGTACCTTAATTAAAATGATTTTAAAAAAAAATTGAGACCAAACTATGAAACACTTGTAGTTCAAATTTGGATTAATTTCGGGAAATCAGCATAAACTCATTTAACTAGGAGAAATTAGGTAGAAATGAAGAAAATTCCTAATACTTGGGGATTATCCATCAAATGTGGACTACTCCTTGTGACATTTAGATGGGTGCCATTTTGCAACATATTTTTTGTACTTGTGGTTCACAAAAAAAGTCATTTTTGCCACTTAAAAAAAGGAAAATGATATTTATAAAAATAATTTGTAAAATCATTTTGAAATAAACACATTTGTTTGAAATATGTTTTGAAATGCAAAAAATTATTTGAATAGATAAATGAAAAAAATAAAAAAAATGACATTATCACTGGCGGACGGAGGAGGGCGTCCGCCAGCGGTATGGTGGTCCGAAAAAAAAAATCACTCTTTAATTTTCTGAGCCACTTACATGTGGGCCCCGCTAGCTGTCCCCACTCGCCCGCCCGCTCGCCAAAATTCCCCTCCCGCTCCCGCTCTGCAAAATTCCCCTCCCCCTCCAAAATTCCCCTCTGCTCGCCGCGCCCTCTCTCTGCTCGCCGCGCGTACACCCACCCGCCCCCTCTGCTCGTCGTCGCCACCGCCGTCGCCGACCACGCTACACTGCAACACTACGCCCGTCTGCCACCGCCGGCGACCACGCCGCGCTCGGCCCCTCGCCCTCTCCCTCCCGGCCCGACCTCTTCTCCTACACGCGCTCGGGCGCACTCAGATCCGTGTGTCCACCTCCACGTCGGCACACCCGTACGCGCCCGAGCACCTCCACACCGCCGTCGATGTCCCCCTCCCTTCCCTTCCCGAGGTGCTGCCCCTCTTCCTCCTATCCCTCCCCTCCAACGGGCTGCACCAAAGGCGTTTGCCGAAATTCCAACAAGAAACTTGTGTTGATTTGTGTTGTTGATTGCTTGCTGTTAGTGCTGCTAGGAAATTTGTAGTACATGATAAAAATTTGAGATGAAAATTTTCAAAAAATTTGCTAAGTGTTAAAGATGGTCACTGTTTAAACATGCATTTGAAACTGACTTGAATTAAGGTGTTAGAAGTTTTCAAAAAATTATTTTTGAGCTTTATCATGAAGTAATAACGTAGTGCAAGAGATCCATGAAGGTACATTGTAAATAGGGTCAGGATTTGATAATTTCGTAAGCCTCCGAAGTTGGTACTTTTTAACTGTCTTGAAGATGCATTTTTAGTTGGAATTTACAAGATTTTATACTTTCTAGTTGTGGATGGATGTGAATGGATGGATTTGTCCATTTTTATGAGTATGTTTAGTTTATATTCAATTTTTTATGATTGTAGCTCATTGTTTTGCTTAAAACATTAATTAAATTGTTTTGCTCTATGCAGGAAGTTTAGAAGGAGCTCAACATTGCTGTTCACTTTCAGGTGAGATGATATGTGTGTCGATGTGAATTTTGGTGGTGGTGCTTGTGAAAGAGCTCGACATTGCTTTATTTTTTAGCTTTATCGATGTGAAAGAGCTCGACTATGTATGAAATGTGAATGTATTGTGCTTGTGGTGGTGACTGCGAATGCGGCCTTGTGGCTATGTATGAAATATCTGCAGGTACCCCTAGAGACCCTTGAGATGGCCGGAATGTTGATTAATTTCCATTTCGGCAAATTCGGGTACTCCATATGCCATAATTTTAGCAAAGGTCATGCCGAAATTTTTCGTGAATTTTCGCATTACTTGCTAAAATTATGACATATGGAGTAACTGAAATTTTGGAAATCTCAAATGGTCTCATGGGTATATGCAAACTTTTCATCACCACCCAAGTGAATTATTTTTCCTTATAGTTGTTTTACTAACTACGACTTTTTGTATTTTGTGCGAAGATGGCTGACAATATGGAGGCCAGGACTTCTCGGAGTGGAGGCAAGGAGCCGACATAGGATAACTATTTGAGGATGGTTCGGCAGTCAATCGACGCCGAGCTGATAGCGAATGCCGACGATGAGATGGCGGAGAACACTTCTGGTGACGAGACCACATCTGGTGGCGGAGGAGGTGGCCACGAGACCACATCTGGTGGCGGCGGAGGTGGCCACGAGGACACATCTGGTGGCGAAGCAGGTGGCAACGAGACCACATCTGGTGGCGAAGCAGGTGGCAACGAGACCACATCTGCTGGGGGATCCCAGCGTCAACGTAAGCCAAGGCGCCCAAACAGGCTCGCTTCCGGTCGACTTACATTTACGGAGGTGAACCCCGCCTGTGGTGCTCCTACGCAGCCAAAAAAATATGCAAAAGGGTACAGCTTAGCCTTGGGATGCATTGTGCGGGACTTCGGCAACATCAACCAGGAGAACATAAGGGATAAGGAGAACTCACATGTGGCCGCACACATTATTTCCAAGTTGCACGCAAAATACACTTTCCCGAAAGACTACGAGGACAATGATATCAAGAAGAATCTTGTAAACACATACGCCCTCGGCAAGTTCACCAAAGCCTATGCAACTTGGAAATCAGAAGTGTGAAAGTCTCTTGCTAATGGTGACGATTACGATAAGATCAACGCCAAGTGGCCCTCCATTTCTGAAGAAGACTTCAACATTTTCAAGGAGAAACAAGGCCTAGCTTCGATGAAGGCGCTATCCAAGTGGGGGAAAGAGATGCATGCGAAGAATATAGGTCCCCACAATCTCGGATGCTGTGGATACAACGGGACGGGCGATGTTTGGGCAAAGCAGGACAAAGAACGGAAAGAGGATGACCCCTATGTCAAGATCACCGACCCGTTGGTGAGACGATTTATCATAGCCCATTACAGGGAAGATCCCAAGAATAAAGGGGAACTTCTCTTGAACGCGAAGGTCAAGGCACTTGAGAAGCAATATCTGGAGGAAGAACAACTTGCTCAATCTCAAAGCGACTCATCGTCTATGACGAAGGCCCCGTGGGACACCTCTTTTCACAGGGCGATGAACAAGAGAAAGAATTTGGAGGTGACACTTCCGACGCATCGTGGCCGGGTGGTCGGGATCGGAGTCGGTCACTAGCGGTTACATTACTACCCCGAGTCCAAGGAGGAGCGTCAGGATAGGAAGGCGGTCGAGGAAAAAATATGTAGGCCACCATCGACAACGCAGTGACAAAGGCACTCAGTGCCATCTGATACGTCTCCAACGTATCCATAATTTCTGTTGTTCCATGCTTATATTATACCATTTGCTACATGTTTTATATACACTTCATATCACTTTTATGCATTTTCTGGGACTAACCTATTAACAAGATGCCACAGTGCCAGTTCCCTGTTTTCTGCTGTTTTTGGTTTCAGAAAAGTACTTCTGCAAATATTCTCGAAATTGCACGAAACAAAAGGCCACGTCCCTATTTTTCCAACACGTACACGGAGTCCGAAGGAGAGACGAAGAAGCGCCAGGAGGTGGCCAAACCATAGGCCGGCGCGGCAGGGGGCCCACCGCGCCGCCATATGGTTTGGGCCCCTCGAGGCGCCCCCGACATCGCCCCTTCGCCTATTTATTCCCCCGAGGCGTAAACCCTAAAACAATAAGCCATATTCCACGAAGAGTTCCGCAGCGCCGCCGCCATCGACGTCAAGTTTCGGGGGACAGAATCTCTGTTCCGGCACGTCGCCGGGACGGGGAATTGCCCCCGGAGTCATCTCCACCGACACCACCGCCATCTTCATCGCCGCTGCTGACTCCCATGATGAGGAGGGAGTAGTTCTCCCCCGAGGCTGAGGGCTCTACCGGTAGCTATGTGGTTCATCTCTCTCTCCCATGGTGTGATCTTTATGTGATCATGTGTATTGCTAGTATCGCTGAATACATTAATAATGTTTATGCTACTCAAGTGATTTTTTCTAGTTTCTGGAGTCATTGTGACAACACGGTATCAAGGTGACAGTGTGGGTACTTGTGTGACTATGAATAATTTAGACATTTATCATGGCTTATTCTTGGGAATTGTGGTGTTTGTTTACTCAGACTTTGAGGTGTGCTTTTGCAGCCCTACGCATAGTACTCTTGCTTCATCAAGAAGGAGAATAATCCCGAGTAGTATTTACTTGTGTTCAGTTGTGCTAATCTAGTTGAATATGTAGATGTTACTCTTTATCTATTATGCACTCTATAGGTTACTTTAATATGAACTCCGGTACTCTCCACGGTGTAAAGGTGACAGTGTGTGCACCGTGTGTGATTCCTTTATGACGTTGTGGCGCTTGTTTACTCCGGCTTGAGGTGTGCTTTTGTAGCCCTACACAATGAATGGTGTTTGTTATCCAACAAGTGAGTGTTTAAGAGTATCTTTTATTTATTCAATTATGAGATCATTGTTGAGAGTGTCCACTAGTGAAAGTATGATCCCTAGGCCTTGTTTCTAAGCATTGAAACACCGTTTACAACAAGTTCTGCTACATGTTTGCTTGCTGCCATTTTTATTCCAGATTGCAATTGCTACTTATAATCATCCATATTACTTGTATTTCACTATCTCTTCGCCGAACTAGTGCACCTATACATCTGACAAGTGTATTGGGTGTGTTGGGGACACAAGAGACTTCTTGTATCTTAATTGCAGGGTTGTTTGAGAGGGATATCTTTGACCTCTACCTCCCTGAGTTCGATAAACCTTGGGTGATTCACTTAAGGGAAACTTGCTGCTGTTCTACAAACCTCTGCTCTTGGAGGCCCAACACTGTCTACAAGAATAGAAACACACGTAGACATTAAGCTATTTTCTGGCGCCGTTGCCGGGGAGGTAAGGTAAAAGGTATTCACATCATCTGGCTACTAAGCTATCTAGTACTGTTGCTAGTGTGTGAGTGCTCGAAGTTATTTCCTTTAGATTCTGCAATTATATCTTTTTGTTTCTTGTTTTTATTTTACTAGTTAGGCTAAATGGAAAACAACAAAAAAATTAGAGATCTTTATGAACTTTATATTGAATTAGGACATGATGCTTTTGAAGAGAAAATTAAAAAACCTATGGAGGCTTGTTTGCATAATAGTGTTAGCAATGTTATTAGCATGAACTCTTTGAACACCATTATTGCTAATGCTATGAAAAAGTCTAAGCTTGGGGAGGCTAGTTTTTATGAAAATGATCTTTTTAGTTCCCCAGCTTTATAGGAGAAAATTTGCTCTGATAATAGTTTGTCTCCCATATGTGATAATTCGAATGATGCCTGTGATGTTCTAAATCCACCTGCCGAAAGTATTTCTTTTAAAATACCTATGAAAATTGTTGAAAGGGTTATGAATGATCAGTATGCAGGGGATGGATCAGTCCATCCAAGTGCTCACTTGTCGAAACTTACAGAACTTTGTGAGTTATTTGAGATTGCAGGTTTATCAAGAGAAAATGTCATGAGGAAACTATTTCCATTGTCACTTAAGGACAAAGCAAAGGAGTGGTATAGGCTGCTGGATGAACAACCTTCGAATTGGAAATAGCTCGAATCTCTCTTTTACTCTAAATTTTATCCTCTTCATGAATTGCATCTAGATAGGAATTACATTTATAATTTTTACCCTCATGATGGAGAAAGCATTGCTCAAGCTTGGGGAAGGCTGAAAACATTAATGCTCAAATGTCCTAACCATGAGCTTTCTGAGGAATTAATTGTTACTAATTTTTATGCAAGGCTTTCAGGTCATTACAAGGATTATCTAGATGCATGTTCACATGGTTCTTTCACAAGTAAGAAGGTTGAAGCTAGATGGGATCTTCTTGAGAGAATTCAAAGCAATACTGAAGATTGGGAGAACGACAAAGGTAAAGAATCAGGTATAAACTATGAGTATGATTGCATTAAGTCTTTCGTTGAAACTGCTGCTTTTCAAGAGCTTAGTACTAAATATGGTCTTGATTCTCAAATTGTTGTTGATTGTTTTAGAACCTTTGCTTCTCATATTAATGTTCCTAAAGAAAATTGGGACATGTATCATGAACCTTTCAAAGACACTTGTATGGAAAATGAAATTGATGTTAATGATTGCAATAAACATGCTCAAACTTCTGAAAATGCTATTTCTTATAAGCATGTTAATTTTTGCGGAATGCTTAGACCTTGTGAAAAGAATCAAATAGAAGAAGAATATTGTATCCATCATAGGAACGAAAAAACTAGAACGTGGTACAGAGCTCTTGATGATCTTGGTGCAAAAGTTTGTGCCCTCTATCCTTTCATTTGTGAACTTTGCTATAAAGTGGGTCATTTCAATTTTCAATGCTCAGGCCATGATAATAGTCTTTTGAATCCTATGAGTACTGCGAGTTTATATTGTGATGACATGATCACTCCTAATCAGCATGATGAACTTACATTATTTTTGGGGTGTGAAGAGTTATCAAGAAAAACTTCTTTGGTAGATATGAGTGCTTTTGATATAAATAGTGTCCTGCATGTTTGTCATCTTTATTGTGTTGATAATTGCCAAGCAAATACTTACATACAAAATATTATAAAAGATGGGAATTTACCAACATATGATAGGACTAATATGTGTTTTGTTCTTATTAATGAAAGAGAGGAATCCTCCCAAGTTTCTTCTGTTGTTTATAACAATAAACCAGGTTATGTGGAGAAGCTTCCTTTCAAACCTCTCCCTCCTAAATATAAAGAGAAGAGGGGAAATAAGAAGAAGAAGAAGAAGAGGAGGAGTAAAAGGAGAGAGGAAACGGTATCTTCCCTAAACGTGTTGCTCCTATCGTAGTTTTTGCTGATGATTCCGAATTAGATGATGTTCCTATGCCTGTTACTTATTGTAGTGATCATGATTGGGAAAATGAAACTACTTTCGACATTGAAAATCTTTGGGGTACCAACTCTGAAAATGATGATGTTAATAATTGCTATACTATTAGTACTATCCATGTTTCTTCCAATGATGATGTGGAAAGCTCTAAGCTTGGAGATGAGGTGTTTGAAAATCCTTTTGCAACTGATGATTATATATTTGATACATCTCCTTGTAGTAAAAATGAGTTTGATATGTTTTCAAATGAACACACTTTGGAAGATAACTATTCTGTAGTTTATGATGAGTATGATATTTTCAGCCCATCTACTATTGAGGATAAAAATCATTTTGATTATTCTATGCCTCCTATTTATGATGATTACAATGATGGATGTGATACTTTTACTCCAAGTATTACTAATGATACTTTTATGCATATGGATCATGATAAGAATGTTTCATGTGATGGTTATATTGTGGATTTTATCAATGATTCTACTGAAATTTCTTATGAGAGAGGGAGACACGGCTTCATATATCACAATAATATTAAGTTTCCTCTCTTTATGTTGAAATTTTTGAAGTTGCACTTGTTTTGCCTTCCTATGCTAGATGCTTCGTGCTTCAATAATTTGTTTTCTTACAAGATTCCTTTGCATAGGAAGGTGGTTAGATTTAAATGTGTTTGTTACTTGCTTTTTGATGCTCTCTTATATTCAACTCTTATACATATGAGAGCATCATAAAAATCACTATGCCTAGCTAAAAGGCGTTAAAGAAAAGCGCTTATGGGAGACAACCCATCGTTTTTATTTTCTGTTATTTTTGTTTTCTTTGAGTCAAGGTGTTTGTCACTTCTGTAGCAACTCCTTTGTATCTTTATTTTATTGCATTGTTGTGCCAAGTAAAGTCTTTAATTGAAAGTTGATGCAAGATTTGGATTTCTGCGCAGAAACAGATTTTTAGCTGTCACAAATTTGAGCTTTTCTCCCTGGAGAAAAATCGCAAAAATTCTGTAAAAAATTACGCATCTTCCTCAGATATGTACGCAACTTTCATTAAACTGGACCTTTTCCATCTGAGCAACTTAAGTGACTCGAAAAAATTTGTCTTTACAGACTGTTCTGTTTTTGACAGATTCTGCCTTTTATTTTGCATTCGCTCTTTTACGATGTTTGAGTGGATTTCTTTGCTCCACAAAGTATCAGTGGCTGTAGCTAATGTCCAGAAGCTTTGGGAATGATTGTATCATTACAGAATATGAGAATTTTTGATTATGCACTAACCCTCTAATGAGAACTGTTTCGAGTTTGGTGTGAAGAAAGTTTTCAAATATCAAGCGAGAAGGGTGATATTATGTGATCAAGAAGAGTGAAAAGCCTAAGCTTGGGATGCCCCCGTGGTTCATCCCCAACCATATTCAGAGAGACTCAAACGTCTAAGCTTGGGGATGCCCAAGGCATCCCCTTCTTCATCAACAACTTATCATGTCATCTCTAGTGAAACTATATTTTAATTCTTTCACATCTTATGTGCTTTACTTGGAGCATCTTTGTGCTTTTGTTTTTGTTTGTGTTTGAATAAATTCGGATCCTAGCAATCCTTGTGTGGGAGAGAGACACGCTCCGCTTTTTTCATGTGAATACTCATGTTCTTCACTTATATTTGTTGAGTATTCTTAACTAGCTACTGCAGTGCTTTTAGCTCCTGTTTTTCATGCATCTCTTCGAGCTGTTAGCATTTATTTATAAACACTCTCTTGCGCAGTAACAGATTTTTGGCTGTCACGAATTTGAGCTTTTCTCCCTGGAGAAAAATCGAACAATTCTACAAAAAATCGAATTTGTGTAGTTGTACAACTTGTGTCTGTGTACTTTTGTACTTCGTGTTCTGTGTAGTTTGTACTCCCTGTCCTGTGTCGTTTGTACAACATGTTAGTTGTACAACATATTTTTGTGTAGTTGTACAACCCATGTCTGTGTAGTTGTACAACCTGTTAGTTGTACAACATGTTTCTATATAGTTGTATAACATGTGTCTGTGTAGTTGTACAACATGTGTATGTGTAGTTGTACAACATTTATCGAGGCAAAGCCAAGCTGTAATATTTAATCGATACACCTTTTCTTAATTTGTACACCACATTTACTATATAATTTGTAAGTTTGTATCTCTACTTTCTCTGTACACCTCCGTTTGTTGGGTGTACTAATGTGTACTAATGATGTGTACTAGAGAAATTTTGTACGCTTACCAGGCGCCGGCCAACCATGCATGCGCGCGAGGGGCTTCTCGGGCCAGAGGTACGCGGCCGGCCAGCGCGGATGTACGCGATCGCTTCCTGGTTTCTGTACGTTAGCGGGAGGCTTCGTGCTTCTGGGCGGCGCGGGGGGGGATCCTGCTTCTGTACGTCAGGAATCACGGGAGGCTTCGTTCTCCTTCCGCGTCGCGCGTACGACGTACTCAAGTTGGGTTTCGCTACCTCACGCGATACGCCACGTGTCATCCTGCTAGCGACGAGAGTTTACCTTCGCAAAGGGAAACCTCTAGGTAACGATACCCGTAGGAATACCTTTTTTGAACAGAAGAAGTCCGGAAAGACTCTGAGCTTACGGTGTCCAAAAAAAAACCGAGCCTATATAAAGATTCTAAAACTTCACGCTGCCTACACAAAAGAATGCACAATCTTGCGAGGGTGTCTAGCAAGAACTCCGACTCGAAATCGCATTCTTCAGGAGCCTTATGCGAAGCCGTCAACCCGTAGTGCCAGTGACTCAACCAGCAATTGTGTTAGCCAACTCAACCGAGTTAGAGGCTTGAGCTAAGATTAAAATGAACCGTCATCGAGATCAAAAGCGAAATATCTCCCCACTAGGTCAGAGTAACGACATTCGAAACACTCTCACCTTCCTCTAGCGAATCAACTCGAGTGTAACGAAGAGTCTGAATAGGCAGTATGTACGATAGCTTGCATGAAGTCTTATGTGTTACAGACTGAAACACTCTCGCCAGCCTAAGAGCATATATGAGGACGCCATTGAGTTTGACGGAGCACTGACGTCGATACGGTAGTGACAAAGCATCCCTCTAGAACTAGCACCACAAACATGGCAGGCCTTGAGTTAATACCAAATTTAGAAGCCGAAAATTAGCCTCAAGAGCGCCAATCTAGAACTTCCAGCCCCATCTCACTTCTTCCTTGAAGATCATAAAGAAGAAACGGGGGTAAAAGCCTTACCCCGGTCTTAATTAAGAAGAAGATAATTGCCCAATTAATTAACGAGAAACCGGGCGAAAACCGTTACAATAACACCACATGCGGACTACTACCAAAGCATGTAACTCTCCTACTGCAAGAAACTCTTCTAACCTGCTACAATGCTTTCAAACACATGGATCACCACATCGCCAAAACCCCATTTTAATCATCCATCAAGCAATTGCGGACATGTTCACTGTAGCGCTACTCTTCTTGCTTTCATGAGATACTTCTTCACCTTCTTAAATTTGCCACTCGAATCCTTTCCCATTAAAAGGCAAGCAATTTCCTTTCTAGATCTAGGGATACCTACCTCCAAACTGAGCAGCAAGTCACAAAGCTCTTCTTCAAAAAGGGCCTCTGAGCTAGGCGCCAATGCACCTCCACAGTCCACAAAGGCAGGTGGCTGGCATGGCTCCAACGGTGGTGGCGAGGGTGTAATGGACGCCGCCAAGGCCCCAAGAGCGCCAATCTTCTTTGAGAGCGCAACAGATGGTTCCCCACATAGCTCCCTCAGGCATAATCTGCAGAACTGGAGCCACGACCTCGGTGATGACTTTATTCTCAGAGCCAGATGACACCGCTCCCAATCTCCCATCATCACAGCTCGCGCCTCTTGACGAGATGCCACTCCTCCGAGGAATACTCATGAGGCGCACCGCTTCGGCCAACACCATGAACAACACCCACAAGTAGAATGGAAAATGAGGAGCAAGGAGTTAGTCTCCCATGTGCAGGTTGATACGTCTCCAACGTATCTATAATTTCTGATGTTCCATGCTTATATTATACCAATTGCCACATGTTTTATATACACTTCATATCACTTTTATGCATTTTCTGGGACTAACCTATTAACAAGATGCCGAAGTGCCAGTTCCCTGTTTTCTGCTGTTTTTGGTTCCAGAAAAGTACTTCTGCGAATATTCTCGGAATTGCACGAAACAAAAGGCCACGTCCCTATTTTTCCCAACACTGTCTACAAGAATAGAAGCACACGTAGACATCAAGCTATTTTCTGGCGCCGTTGCCGGGGAGGTAAGGTAAAAGGTATTCACATCCTCTGGCTACTAAGCTATTTTCTAGTGTTGTTGCTAGTGTGTGAGTGCTCGAAGGTATCTCCTTTAGATTCTGTAATTTTATCTTTTTGTTTCTTGTTTTTATTTTCACTAGTTAGGCTTAATGGAAAACAACAACAAAATTAGAGATCTTTATGAACTTTATATTGAATTAGGACATGATGTTTTTGAAGAGAAAATTAAAAAACCTATGGAGGCTTGTTTGCATGATGGTAGCAATGGTATTACTATAAATTCTTTGAACACCATTATTGCCAATGCTATGGAAAAGTCTAAGCTTGGGGAAGCTGGTTGTGATGAATATGATATTTTTAGTCCCCCAAGCTTTAAGGAGGAAATTTGATTTTATAATACTTTGCCTCCAATATATGATGATTATAATCATTGTGATATTTTCAGTCCACCTACTATGGAGGATATAGTTTATGTTGATTATGATAAGCCTCCTATATATGATGTTTACAATGATGAATATGATATTCTCAGTCCATCTACTATTGAGGATAAAAATCATTTTGATTATTCTATGCCTCCTATTTATGATGATTACAATGATGGATGTGATACTTTTACTCTCACTATTACTAATGATAATGTTCATGCTTATGTGGAGAGTAATGATACTTTTATGCATGTGGATCATGATAAGAATGTTTTATGTGATAGCTATATTGTTGAGTTTATTCATGATGCCGCTGAAAATTATTTTGAAAGAGGAAAGTATGGTTATAGAAATCTTTATGTTACTAAACCACCTCTCTTTATGATGAAAGTTTTGAGCTTTCTCTTGATTTGATTTTATTTGTTGGGTACTTTAAGACCTACTGAAAGTTCTTATGAGAGAGGGAGACACGGCTTCATATATCACAATAATATTAGGTCTCCTCTCTTTATGTTGAAATTTTTGAAGTTGCACTTGTTTTGTCTTCCTATGCTAGTCACTTTATGCTTTATTGATTTATTTTCTTACAAGACTCCTTTGCATAGGAAGTGGGTTAGACTTAAATGTGTTTGGTATTTGCTTTTTGATGCTCTCTTATATTCAACTCTTATACATATGAGAGCATTATCAAAATCACTATGCCTAGCTAAAAGGCTTTAAAGAAAAGCGCTTATGGGAGACAACCCATCGTTTTTATTTGCTGTTATTTTTATTTTCTTTGAGTCAAGGAGTTTTGTCACTTCTGTAGCAACTCCTTTGTATCTTTATTTTATCGCATTGTTGTGCCAAGTAAAGTTATATATTGAAAGTTGATGCAAGATTTGGATTTCTGCGCAGTAACAGATTTTTGGCTGTCACGAATTTGAGCTTTTCTCCGCTTTTTTCATGTGAATACTCATGTTCTTCACTTATATTTGTTGAGTATTCTTAACTAGCTACTGCAGTGCTTTTAGCTCCTGTTTTTCATGCATCTCTTCAAGCTGTTAGCACTTATTTATAAACACTCTCTTGCTGCATTATATTATCATTTGGAGAGTTTATGTTTAAATAAATTGATTGGTGTTTGTTTGGAAGAAAGAAAATGCTACATGTGGTAGTTGGTATTGGAAAAGACATTTTCACTCTTGCTACTAGTACATGTACTAGTTGATGGCTGTTTTGTCTATTTCGATTTGACAGTTTTCAATTGTTTTGAGCTCTCAAGTAGATCATGTTTAAGCTCTTGCATCATGTAGTTAAAGCCTAGTAGTGGAGAACTACCGTAGAGCTTGTTGAGACTTGGGATGCATATTTGTTCTCTCTAAGGTCTAGATATTTTCTGGTAAAATGTTTGAACAACAAGGAAGACAGTGTAGAGTCTTATAATACTTGCAATATGTTTTTATGTGATTCTTGCTGTACCGGTTTATACTTGTGTTTGCTTCAAACAACCTTGCTAGCCTAAACTCTGTACTGAGAGGGAATGCTTCTCGTGCATCCAAACCTTGAGCCAAAACCCATGCCATTTGTGTCCACCATACCTACCTACTATGTGGTATTTCCTGCCATTCCAAGTAAATATTTCATGTGCTACCTTTAAACTATTCAAAACTTTATTACTCCTTATTTGTGTCAATGTTTTATAGCTCATGAGGAAGTATGTGGTGTTTTATCTTTCAATCTTGTCATTTACTTCTGACAGACTTTCACCAATGGACTAGTGGCATATACACCGCTTATCCAATAATTTGCAAAAAGAGCTGGCAACGGGGTGCCCAGCCCCAATTAATTACAACTTTCATTAATAATTCTCTTCACATGTTTTGCCCTGATTTATCAGTAAGCAACTTAAATTGCAAATAGACACTCCTCCATGGTATGTGAATGTTGGAAGGCACCCGAGGATTCGGTTAGCCATGGCTTGTGTAAGCAAAGGTTGGGAGGAGTGTCAACTATAAAGAAACTAAAATACATGTGTAAACAAAAGAGAAGAGGGATGATCTACCTTGCTGGTAGAGATAACGTCCTTCATGGGAGCCGCTCTTGAAAGTCTGGTTGACAAGGGGGTTAGAGTGCCCACTACCATTCGTTGACAACAACAAACACCTCTCAAATACTTATTTTGTGCTCTCTATATGCTTTCGAAAACTTAAAAAGCTCTAGCACATGATTTAATCCCTGCTTCCCTCTGCGAAGGGCCTATCTTTTACTTTATGTTGAGTCAGTTTACCTACTCCTTTCTATCTTAGAAGCAAACACTAGTGTCAACTTTGTGTGCATTGATTCTTACATGTTACTTATTGCACTTGTTATATTGCTTTATGTTGACAACTATCCATGAGATATACATGTTACAAGTTGAAAGCAAATGCTGAAACTTAATCATCCTTTGTGTTGCTTCAATGCCTTTTACTTTGAATCTATTGCTTTATGAGTTACCTCTTATGCAAAACTTTTTGATGCTTGTCTTGAAAGTACTATTCATGAAAAGTTTTTGCTTATATGATTCATTGTTTACTCTTTATCTATCTGTTAGCAAACTATAGACCATTGCTTTGAGTCACTTCATTCATGACATGAGCCTTGCAATATATTGATCAAGATTGTGTGAAAGCATGTCTCCTCAGAAATTATTTGTTGTTATCGTTTTACCTACTCGAGGACGAGTAGAACTAAGCTTGGGGATGCTTGATACGTCTCCAACGTATCCATAATTTCTGATGTTCCATGCTTATATTATACCATTTGCTACATGTTTTATATACACTTCATATCACTTTTATGCATTTTCTGGGACTAACCTATTAACAAGATGCCACAGTGCCAGTTCCCTGTTTTCTGCTGTTTTTGGTTTCAGAAAAGTACTTCTGCAAATATTCTCGGAATTGCACGAAACAAAAGGCCACGTCCCTATTTTTCCAACACGTACACGGAGTCCGAAGGAGAGACGAAGAGCGCCAGGAGGTGGCCAAACCATAGGCCGGCGCGGCAGGGGGCCCACCGCGCCGCCTATGGTTTGGGCCCCTCGGGCTCCCCGACGTCGCCCCTTCGCCTATTTATTCCCCCGAGGCGTAAACCCTAAAACAATAAGCCATATTCCACGAAGAGTTCCGCAGCGCCGCCGCCATCGACGACAAGTTTCGGGGGACAGAATCTCTGTTCCGGCACGCCGCCGGGACGGGGAATTGCCCCCGGAGTCATCTCCATCGACACCACCGCCATCTTCATCGCCGCTGCTGACTCCCATGATGAGGAGGGAGTAGTTCTCCCCCGAGGCTGAGGGCTCTACCGGTAGCTATGTGGTTCATCTCTCTCTCCCATGGTGTGATCTTTATGTGATCATGTGTATTGCTAGTATCGCTGAATACATTAATAATGTTTATGCTACTCAAGTGATTTTGTCTAGTTTCTGGAGTCATTGTGACAACACGGTATCAAGGTGACAGTGTGGGTACTTGTGTGACTCTATGAATAATTTAGACATTTATCATGGCTTATTCTTGGGAATTGTGGTGTTTGTTTACTCAGACTTTGAGGTGTGCTTTTGCAGCCCTACGCATAGTACTCTTGCTTCATCAAGAAGGAGAATAATCCCGAGTAGTATTTACTTGTGTTCAGTTGTGCTAATCTAGTTGAATATGTAGATGTTACTCTTTATCTATTATGCACTCTATAGGTTACTTTAATATGAACTCCGGTACTCTCCACGGTGTAAAGGTGACAGTGTGTGCACCGTGTGTGATTCCTTTATGACGTTGTGGCGCTTGTTTACTCCGGCTTGAGGTGTGCTTTTGTAGCCCTACACAATGAATGGTGTTTGTTATCCAACAAGAGAGTGTTTAAGAGTAGCTTTTATTTATTCATTATGAGATCATTGTTGAGAGTGTCCACTAGTGAAAGTATGATCCCTAGGCCTTGTTTCTAAGCATTGAAACACCGTTTACAACAAGTTCTGCTACATGTTTGCTTGCTGCCATTTTATTTCAGATTGCAATTACTACTTATAATCATCCATATTACTTGTATTTCACTATCTCTTCGCCGAACTAGTGCACCTATACATCTGACAAGTGTATTGGGTGTGTTGGGGACACAAGAGACTTCTTGTATCTTAATTGCAGGGTTGCTTGAGAGGGATATCTTTGACCTCTACCTCCCTGAGTTCGATAAACCTTGGGTGATTCACTTAAGGGAAATTTGCTGCTGTTCTACAAACCTCTGCTCTTGGAGGCCCAACATTGTCTACAAGAATAGAAGCACACGTAGACATCACCATCCTTCCAACCATGTATGAGTCGTTTGGGAGTTGGATTGAGGGGGGGGGGGGAAGGACCTCCCCCCGTTCCCAGCTTACCCAGCTTAATAGGCAGCAGCAACTCCATCAATGTGCCGCCCGCCAACCCTAATCCTGACAGGGACAAACAAACGCCAGCCGCCAACATCGTACATGGCACCGCGGCTCGCAGCATCCCTTCCATCTCTTGCACGCCGGGGGCCGTCCCCGGTCTGTCGCCATTAGACGAGCTCAACGCCCTCACGGTAATTTAACCATGTTATATATTACTTCATTCTTGCACGGCGCCCTATCTAACGCCTTACTTGTGAACGGTGAGCAGGCCGACCAGACGAGATGCACGTTGCTCCTACTTGTGAACGGTGAGCTGAAGGAAGTGGCAAAAGCAAAAAATCATTTCACCACTTAGCCGCATCCATCACAACCGGCCTATTTCTGATGAAGTTTATAAGGTTTCATTGGCTCGGGTGTTCCCGGGTTGTGGTTATTTGGATCCTCCATCTCAACCCCTCGAAGCCGAAAGCGAGTTAAACCTAGAGCAATGCTTGATTTGGCCCCTGCTATGGCCAAAAGCACTAATTCGTTTGGACCCTTCTATCACCACTCCAGAGCCAACACCGGTCGAGGGGTCACCGCCAAGCCAAGAAAAGGCCACTCCACCAGCTCCACCAGCTGAGCCCGCGAAAGAGGACATCAATGATGACGAAGACGGCATTGACAACCTCAATTTTTTGTACGACGTCAGTCCTCTTGATCAACCTGACCGTGATCTGATGACGAATAGTCTCGTGCCTACTCACCCTGAGAAATATAATTGCACTAAGCGTCTATTCTGTTCTCAACCAACGCCTGAAGCTCAGCCATCTGACGGTCTCAGCCAGGGCACACTCAATGATGTGCTCAAAGAGACGGTAGCTAAGCAGCCTAGGAAGACGGTGTCGAAAAAAAAGCAAGAAACGTGTCCTTGATAACTCCATGAGCCAGCCGGTTCCGGGGTCTCACTAGTACAGAAAAGGCTATTAGTGGCGCACGAATTTGGTATTCTGTGGCGCACCCCAGAAATGCTGGGTGCGCCACAGAATTCTCGCCACAAAAATTATTTCTGTGGCGCACCTGGCTTGGTGCGCCACAGAATTCTCACATTTCTGTGGCGCACCTGGCCTGGTGCGCCACAGAATTCTGAAAAAATTCAAAAAATTCAAAAAATGCAAAAAAATATAAAAAGTTTCAAAAAAAATCCAGAAAAATCAGAATATGAAATAATATGAAAAATCCTAATTATTGGAATTATTTTCATATTTTTTGAATTTTTTGAACTGATACCTTCCCGCTAGGTCACCCATCCTCAAATTGCTCCAACCCTAGCACGCTTAACTTCTAAGTTCCACCCACTCCACCTACCCTTGTGCTACTCAAGTTCTTATTGATATATATATCATATGAAACCTTTTAAGTCTTGTATGTGTATATGTGTGGTATGTGTTATAAATGTGTGTTTTTAAATTTCAGATTTTTCAAAAACTTCTAAAGTTTCAAAAGGAGATTCAAAAGTTTCGAAAGATCCAAAAAAATTCAAAAAAATTCAAAAAATTCAAAAAATCCAAAAAATTCAGAAAAGTCAAAACACTTCAAAAAAATCCGAAAAATTCAACAATCTTCTTTGTTATACATTTCTGTGTCTTTTTAGGACTTTTTGAATTTTTGAATTTTTTTAATTTTGTTAATTTTTTCCTTCTTTTTGATTTTGCTGCGAAAAATCGTCTGTTTAAAATAACTTTTTTTTGTTTTGGAATTTGAGGAATCTGTGAATTGCTGACCGGGTAAACCCGGGTGGATTCGAGTTCGGATTTTTCTCACGATTTTTTTGACATATTATTTGCGTTATTTCGACGTCGTATGCAAAAGTTATGGCCGTTACAAGTTTTTTTTCCTGTTTGTTGCAGAAAAGGTCAAAATTCATATTTCAAAATTTCTATACATACTAGACACTTAAACGTAACTACATGTCAAAGGATTTTATTTATTGAAATTTTTATCATTTTCCCTTAATTCCTACAAGACTAAAAAGGCGATCCACCGGGGGGGGTGTGGATTTGAAAATAAAAATCTGTGGCGCACCAAGGTGCGCCACAGAAAGGGCGGGTTAAAATTTGAAAAAACCAATTCTGTGGCGCACCTGGCAGGTGCGCCACAGAAATGTGACTTTCTATGGCGCACCAGGCCTGGTGCGCCACAGAATGTCTAATTTCTGTGGCGCATGTGGTTTAGTGCGCCACAGAAATGTGACTTTCTGTGGCGCACTAAACCACGTGCGCCACAAAAAAAAATCTGTGGCACACCAATTAAGGGTGTGACTTTCTGTGGCGCACTAAACCACGTGCGCCACAAAAAAAAATCTGTGGCACACCAATTAAGGGTGCGCCACAGAGTGCCAACCTATCTATATAGGGTTTCCCTACTAGTGTCTAAGTTGAAGTCGCGCCGAGTTCAGGACAGGATAACCATCCCCGACTGGCATACTACTCATGAGATGGCCAAACCGATCCTGCCGCCGAAATGGTCCTGTTGTTTGTCTGGGGACATGAGGACGCTACATGAAAGTGTTCTTTATTCTGAGAACAAACTTCTCAGAGAATCACGTCACGTATACTCGCTTTACATAGCAAAGGTACCAAAGCTTATGGGCTTTCTCCATGAAACCCCCGGAGACATGCTCTTTATGAGATTTGATGACATCTTTGACATGTACCACATGAAAGCACTCCACCGATCCATGGTCCGCCTGTTTGTGCTAAGTATGGCGCGCCGGCTCATTAATGATAATACCCCGGACATCATGATAATCGACCCCTTCTACATGTCTGACTGCTTCGTGAACACCAGTACGGGTAGGACACGCGTGACAAAGTTCATCGAAGATGTCTTCGTGGCGAATAATACCAAGAACATCTTTCTCACGCCTTACTTTCCCAAGTAAGTCATTACCTAGCCGTCATAACATCTTTTCGCACATTTTCATCGTTAATTTTGCATAAGTGAGAATGATGGTCTCTTTTCATTGTTTTCTGCAGTAACCAAGACGGCACCCTCATCGTTCTGTACACTAAAGAGTCGTATGCCTTCTATCTCGACGCGGGTTGTGATGAGAAGAAAGACTACAGGCACATCAATAGTGTTCTCGATGATGCTCTCAACGGTTACTGCTTTCTAAATGATGGCATCCTAAGAAGCAGTGACAATAAGCGAGGCAAGATGGCATTCACCCACAAAGTGGATCTAACCTGCATCAAGAAGGCGCCTGGCAGTCTGACGGACGCCTGGTATGTCATCTATCTAATGCAGGAGTACATACGGAATCACCGAAGACTAGAATTTCAGTTGCTATGGATAAATGGTGCAAGGACATGGCGAAAACCACTGATGCTGATATCACGCAAGAGTTTGCTCTAATCCAGAAGACGTTCGCTTCAATAATCGTCAACGATGTTTGTCGTGACGTGCCACCCAGGTTGTTCTACTACCAAGGTGCAACACCATCTAACGTCGATCTAGAAAATCGCATATAGCACTACAGTGTGACGACAGGCCATTCAACTCTTTGAATGGTTGTCAACCGTTCCCGCCGAAGCCAATGTCAAAGCTGACCAAGAAGTGAAGGTGTGTTGACGATTTAGTACTCTTGTGATGTATTTGTGTATAACAACTTTTGGTATAACTTGGCTACTATGATTTGTAACGCATGTGATGCACTAATGTATTTGTGTATGACAATTTGGTCATTTGTATGTGCTATTGTCTATATTCCTGTTGTTTTGGTCGCCCGTAGCTGAATATACTGTATTTATACTGGATATATATACCTGGAATACGATTTTTTGGAAAAAAAATAATACCACGAAATAATACCGCTGGCGAACAAAATGGCTTACCGCTGGTGGACAGCGCACCCAGAACCCCAAACCAGCGACTAATACCGCTGGCAGGCGCGGAATATTACCGTGCCGTAGCACCTACCGTTGGCGTGCGCTTGTGATGCCCGCCAGCAGCAACAGCACTCCGCCAGCGGTATTTGTTAACACTGGCGTAGTAATCGCTGGCGAGCACCCGCCCACCAGTAGCACATTTCGTCCGCCAGCGGTTGGGGTTTCACTACTAGTGAAAATACAAAGATAAGGAAAATGATTCATTACAATTTCTGTTCAAAGTAACACAAGATTCACAGCACCTATTCAATCCAATTTCATCACCTATTCATGCATATTTCCAATCATAGGTACAATGAATCCAAATTCATCATAGATTCGAGCAATCTATATCTACACATTCAAAACAAAGAGCAAAACAAGACATTAACCCACACAGTAAATAACGATGGCACAAGATCAGACAGGCTTCAAACTTGAATGTGCACAAAAAATGAACATCGCATCATAAATATAAATACATCAGTAAGAACCACAAAGGTATATATATCCAATAACCACAAAGGACATATAACCGCATAAAATCCAGTCACAGAAACATATATAATCCTCACATTAAGTGTTGGGACATAACCAGAGTATTTTAAACAGCTAAATTTAAAGACAGGTAAACACCATACACAACCCTAACCACAGAACACATCAGGAATCATTAGGCCATGCCATCATCCCTCTGTGAAGAGCTTCCAAGATGTGAGATGATGCTTCCCCTTCAATGATCTACTTGGATCGCTGCCTCATCTTTCGGCGCTTCCTCTTGAGCCTCCTCATTCTCTTCTTCTTCCACTGAAAATTGGTGCGCAAATAATTCTCATCAGTACAGATATGAAGCTGAATGCACACACAGAACATACCAGCGAAACAAATAGCAAAAGCTATTCACTACTGTGAACTTGGAATCAGAAGTATTGAGTGTTTCATTGGATATCATCACATGGTAATCAGAAACACGGACCAATTGTTCTTCATAATGACCCACACAAACTAGAACTAGAAGTGTATAGCTCATGCAAAAAAGGTAACAACATGGACAGCATTTTGGAACAAAGCATAGTATAGATATGCAGCCGATTTGACATTCAGAATGAGTAGGAGGATTTTATCATCAAATTGATCAGACGCCAATTTGTATTCCTCATCATGCCAAAGAAACAGATAAAACGAAAAACTACTACGAGAAAACAAGCATAGTTCATACTAAAACAACAGTGTTCTCTAAGACAAATGCCTCGTTTGTCCACATGGTGTAATTGAATGGATTACGTCAGACTCGTCATCTGTTTTCATCATCACAGAGAACAGCTAACAACAATATCAAATACACAATAAAAGCATACATTCTGCCAATTGTACAAACCATTTTAAAACAAATAAAGCATGCATCCTGCCAATTGTACAAACCATTGTACAACATAAAGCATACATTCTGCCGATTTGACACTCAGAATGAGTAGGAGGAATTTATCATCAAATAGATCAGACACCAATTTTATTCCTCATCATGCCAAAGCAACAGAATAAAACAAGAAACTGCTACGAAATATCTAGCAACGTAAAACTACATAAACAGTTCCCTCAGACAAATGCCTCGATTGTCCACATGGTGCAATTGAATGGATTACGTCAGACTCGTCATCTGTTTTCATCATCACAGAGAACATCTAAGAACAATATCAAGTAATTGCCTAACGCAATCAGTTAGGCAAATCTACTCGTCTGCAAGACACAAATTAAATCTAAAAGGCGCATGGTACTTAAACAAGTTCTCTCAGAAAAATGCCTCGATTGTCCACATGGTGTAATAGAATGGATTACATCAGACTCGTCATCTGTTTCATCATCACAGAGAACTAATGACAAAGGGAGGCCACAAAAGGAATACCAAATTAGGCTACAAAACTGCATATACGACCATAACCTAGCACAGTACGGAAATCTACATAAAAAGGATAGTGTTCCCTCAGACAAATGCCTCGTTTTTGTCCCCATGGTTGAATTGAATGGATTGTATCGGACATCTAATCAGTGTTGATCATCACAGAGAACCGCAAACTAAAGCAAGCCGCTAACAAAAACGAATTGCAATCAGCTAACTGCATCCAAGCTCATGTAACTACATACGATTCTATAATCTCACAGCATGTCATATCACAAAACAAGAAAATGGAATTATAACAGCAGCAGTTCTCTCAGACAAATGCCTCGTATTTGTCCCCATGGTTGAATGGAATGGAATGTATCGGACATCTAATCAGTGTTGATCATCACAGAGAACAGCTTAGCAAACAGAAGCGAGCAGCAGAACAGATCGAAGCAATTGACAAACACGAGCACATCTACAGCAGCAGCGAAGCAGTTAACTGCATCTCAACAATTACACGCGGTACAGGGAGGGGTAACCGCGAGGAACAAACCTTGGCCCTCATCGCGGCGGTGGCGCTCGGTCTCGCACTCTTCGGTTCGCGGCAGCGCGGGTAGTGCTGCGGCGGCGCAGTATATGGTTTGCTGCGAGGGCTCTTGCCTCGTACTTATACGGGTGGGGAAACCCTAGCCCGATTTAGACAGGTGGACGGCTCGGATCAGTTGATGCACGGCGTTCTGCTCCGAATTGGACTCCCGGTTCGTGAGCCCTTGGGCCGTACTTGGAACAAAGCCCTTCAGCCTTAGCCCACGCTCGCATGAGATGTGAGGTATTAGCACTACATATACTTGCACGGTGGGAGCAGTTTCATACAACAACTTGTAAAGGTGCACAAACTCATACAAAAAGTTGTCATGCTGTGCAAACTCATACAAAAACAGTCCGAAAGAGCCTGATTCATCCACTGTGGCATCCACGTCAGATTCAAAAATTTGTGAAAACCCCTCAAAAATATATGCTAGCACGAATGGGTCCAGAGCAACGCCCATGCAGCAAAATATAATTACCAGGTACCCATTTTATTTTATATTCACGGATAAGTCCAGAGAGCTTATAAATGACAACTGCTAACTGATTGACGCAACCTGCCTTCTCTGTCCGCGCCGTCGCCACTGCGCCAACGTCGGACGATCCCTTCTATCACCGTGAAGAACATGTATTTGAACTTCATTGCGGCCATCTGAGCATTCTTCTCCTTCAGCTGATCTTGCAGAGACATAAGCAGCATCTCTCTAGCTTCTTCTTCTCGAGTCATAGCAAAAACTGCAGTTGCTTCTTCAGTTCCAACACCATTTCCTGAACCCTTCAGCCTCCACACTTATCACGCAAATCTCCAATCAAATCACTGAAGAACTTGGGTAATGGATCATCCTACCATTCAACATATCCACATCCACCATGCTAATCAATTGTCAATGGAATTCAATCAGACAAAAGACGGAAATTGAGCACAAAAAATAAGCGGAAGAACTGAGCAACAATGGGGCTCACCATTGCATCTACGCACGTGTTGTACCTCCTACATGGGTTTCTGACGCCTCCAGGAGATCCATCTCGGCAGCTTCCGCTGCGGATTGCAGCGGCAGTACCTCGGTGGCTCGTACGCCATGGCGCCCTCCCGGTATGGAACCGGCGACCTCGCTTCCGACTCTCGCCTGCCGCTGGCTCGACGGAATCCGGGAGCGGAACAAGCCGCTGAAGACCACGACATCGCTCTGTCCGCTTCTTTCGCCGCCGCGCCGCCTTCGCCGTGAACCGTGCCGCGTCGCCTCTACAGCCGTCGCTAGGGTTAGGGATTTGGAAAATAGAAAGGTGAATTGTCTGTGGACCAATCCATGCTGAGTCTCAGAATCCAGGGGCTTTTATTTAAATATCCAGTGGGCCGTCGCGCGCCCTTTTCCACCCTGGCTGCCACGTGTCGTCTCCGCAACTCATTTGTACCAATTTGTATCCGCATGACAACTTTTTGTATGATTTTGTGCACCTTTGCAAGTAGTTGTATGAAACTGCACCTCGAGTGCAAGTATATGTACCTCCGGTGCTAATACCTCATGAGATGTCGGGTAGGATTAGGCAATCACTAGAAAAAGGGTTCCTTTGCAAAGGGAACTTCATCATCGTTCTAATCGTGATAAGTGTCGGCTTCTCCTCACATACTCTAATTTTGATTGTTTGCATGTCTGCCAAGTGTCACAATTAGATTGAAAGTGGGGAGTATGAGAGAGAAAGGGGTGCATGCACGTACGTGGGCATGCAGTTTTCCTTTTTGCCTTTTATTTTTCAAATCCGAATTTTATAAACGAAATATCTAGAGAACCGTTTATCCAAATTACGAACCGTTTTCATTTTTGAACTCCTCGCGTCGAGATCTTCAAAATTAGATCCCATGTCGATAGGTTTCGACGAACTTTTTTTTTTACTCCCGGTTATACATAGTATGTATATCATGTTTTGTGTAGTTGTACAACTTGTGTCTGTGTACTTTTGTACTTCGTGTTCTGTGTAGTTTGTACTCCCTGTCCTGTGTCGTTTGTACAACATGTTAGTTGTACAACATGTTTTTGTGTAGTTGTACAACCCATGTCTGTGTAGTTGTACAACTTGTTAGTTGTACAACATGTTTCTATATAGTTGTATAACATGTGTCTGTGTAGTTGTACAACATGTGTATGTGTAGTTGTACAACATTTATCGAGGCAAAGCCAAGCTGTAATATTTAATCGATACACCTTTTCTTAATTTGTACACCACATTTACTATATAATTTGTAAGTTTGTATCTCTACTTTCTCTGTACACCTCCGTTTGTTGGGTGTACTAATGTGTACTAATGATGTGTACTAGTGAAATTTTGTACGCTTACCAGGCGCAGGCCAACCATGCATGCGCGCGAGGGGCTTCTCGGGCCAGAGGTACGCGGCCGGCCAGCGCGGATGTACGCGATCGCTTCCTGGTTTCTGTACGTTAGCGGGAGGCTTCGTGCTTCTGGGCGGCGCGGGGGGGATCCTGCTTCTGTACGTCAGGAATCACGGGAGGCTTCGTTCTCCTTCCGCGTCGCGCGTACGACGTACTCAAGTTGGGTTTCGCTACCTCACACGATACACCACGTGTCATCCTGCTAGCGACGAGAGTTTACCTTCGCAAAGGGAAACCTCTAGGTAACGATACCCGTAGGATTGCCTTTTTTGAACAGAAGAAGTCCGGAAAGACTCTGAGCTTACGGTGTCCAAAAAAAAACCGAGCCTATATAAAGATTCTAAAACTTCACGCTGCCTACACAAAAGAATGCACAATCTTGCGAGGATGTCTAGCAAGAACTCCGACTCGAAATCGCATTCTTCAGGAGCCTTATGCGAAGCCGTCAACCCGTAGTGCCAGTGACTCAACCAGCAATTGTGTTAGCCAACTCAACCGAGTTAGAGGCTTGAGCTAAGATTAAAATGAACCGTCATCGAGATCAAAAGCGAAATATCTCCCCACTAGGTCAGAGTAACGACATTCGAAACACTCTCACCTTCCTCTAGCGAATCAACTCGAGTGTAACGAAGAGTCTGAATAGGCAGTATGTACGATAGCTTGCATGAAGTCTTATGTGTTACAGACTGAAACACTCTCGCTAGCCTAAGAGCATATATGAGGACGCCATTGAGTTTGACGGAGCACTGACGTCGATACGGTAGTGACAAAGCATCCCTCTAGAACTAGCACCACAAACATGGCAGGCCTTGAGTTAATACCAAATTTAGAAGCCGAAAATTAGCCTCAAGAGCGCCAATCTAGAACTTCCAGCCCCATCTCACTTCTTCCTTGAAGATCATAAAGAAGAAACGGGGGTAAAAGCCTTACCCCGGTCTTAATTAAGAAGAAGATAATTGCCCAATTAATTAACGAGAAACCGGGCGAAAACCGTTACAATAACACCACATGCGGACTACTACCAAAGCATGTAACTCTCCTACTGCAAGAAACTCTTCTAACCTGCTACAATGCTTTCAAACACATGGATCACCACATCGCCAAAACCCCATTTTAATCATCCATCAAGCAATTGCGGACATGTTCACTGTAGCGCTACTCTTCTTGCTTTCATGAGATACTTCTTCACCTTCTTGAATTTGCCACTCGAATCCTTTCCCATTAAAAGGCAGGCAATTTCCTTTCTAGATCTAGGGATACCTACCTCCAAACTGAGCAGCAAGTCACAAAGCTCTTCTTCAAAAAGGGCCTATGAGCTAGGCGCCAATGCACCTCCACAGTCCACAAAGGCAGGTGGCTGGCATGGCTCCAACGGTGGTGGCGAGGGTGTAATGGATGCCGCCAAGGCCCCAAGAGCGCCAATCTTCTTTGAGAGCGCAACAGATGGTTCCCCACATAGCTTCCTCAGGCATAATCTGCAGAACTGGAGCCACGACCTCGGTGATGACTTTATTCTTAGAGCCAGATGACACCGCTCCCAATCTCCCATCATCACAGCTCGCGCCTCTTGACGAGATGCCACTCCTCCGAGGAATACTCATGAGGCGCACCGCTTCGGCGAACACCATGAACAACACCCACAAGTAGAATGGAAAATGAGGAGCAAGGAATTAGTCTCCCATGTGCAGGTTGATACGTCTCCAACGTATCTATAATTTCTGATGTTCCATGCTTATATTATACCAATTGCCACATGTTTTATATACACTTCATATCACTTTTATGCATTTTCTGGGACTAACCTATTAACAAGATGCCGAAGTGCCAGTTCCCTGTTTTCTGCTGTTTTTGGTTCCAGAAAAGTACTTCTGCGAATATTCTCAGAATTGCACGAAACAAAAGGCCACGTCCCTATTTTTCCCAACACTGTCTACAAGAATAGAAGCACACGTAGACATCAAGCTATTTTCTGGCGCCGTTGCCGGGGAGGTAAGGTAAAAGGTATTCACATCCTCTGGCTACTAAGCTATTTTCTAGTGTTGTTGCTAGTGTGTGAGTGCTCGAAGGTATCTCCTTTAGATTCTGTAATTTTATCTTTTTGTTTCTTGTTTTTATTTTCACTAGTTAGGCTTAATGGAAAACAACAACAAAATTAGAGATCTTTATGAACTTTATATTGAATTAGGACATGATGTTTTTGAAGAGAAAATTAAAAAACCTATGGAGGCTTGTTTGCATGATGGTAGCAATGGTATTACTATAAATTCTTTGAACACCATTATTGCCAATGCTATGGAAAAGTCTAAGCTTGGGGAAGCTGGTTGTGATTAATATGATATTTTTAGTCCCCCAAGCTTTAAGGAGGAAATTTGATTTTATAATACTTTGCCTCCAATATATGATGATTATAATCATTGTGATATTTTCAGTCCACCTACTATTGAGGATATAGTTTATGTTGATTATGATAAGCCTCCTATATATGATGTTTACAATGATTAATATGATATTCTCAGTCCATCTACTATTGAGGATAAAAATCATTTTGATTATTCTATGCCTCCTATTTATGATGATTACAATGATGGATGTGATACTTTTACTCTCACTATTACTAATGATAATGTTCATGCTTATGTGGAGAGTAATGATACTTTTATGCATGTGGATCATGATAAGAATGTTTTATGTGATAGCTATATTGTTGAGTTTATTCATGATGCCGCTGAAAATTATTTTGAAAGAGGAAAGTATGGTTATAGAAATCTTTATGTTACTAAACCACCTCTCTTTATGATGAAAGTTTTGAGCTTTCTCTTGATTTGATTTTATTTGCTGGGTACTTTAAGACCTACTGAAAGTTCTTATGAGAGAGGGAGACACGGCTTCATATATCACAATAATATTAGGTCTCCTCTCTTTATGTTGAAATTTTTGAAGTTGCACTTGTTTTGTCTTCCTATGCTAGTCACTTTATGCTTTATTGATTTATTTTCTTACAAGACTCCTTTGCATAGGAAGTGGGTTAGACTTAAATGTGTTTGGTATTTGCTTTTTGATGCTCTCTTATATTCAACTCTTATACATATGAGAGCATTATCAAAATCACTATGCCTAGCTAAAAGGCTTTAAAGAAAAGTGCTTATGGGAGACAACCCATCGTTTTTATTTGCTGTTATTTTTATTTTCTTTGAGTCAAGGAGTTTTGTCACTTCTGTAGCAACTCCTTTGTATCTTTATTTTATCGCATTGTTGTGCCAAGTAAAGTTCTATATTGAAAGTTGATGCAAGATTTGGATTTCTGCGCAGTAACAGATTTTTGGCTGTCACGAATTTGAGCTTTTCTCCGCTTTTTTCATGTGAATACTCATGTTCTTCACTTATATTTGTTGAGTATTCTTAACTAGCTACTGCAGTGCTTTTAGCTCCTGTTTTTCATGCATCTCTTCAAGCTGTTAGCACTTATTTATAAACACTCTCTTGCTGCATTATATTATCATTTGGAGAGTTTATGTTTAAATAAATTGATTGGTGTTTGTTTGGAAGAAAGAAAATGCTACATGTGGTAGTTGGTATTGGAAAAGACATTTTCACTCTTGCTACTAGTACATGTACTAGTTGATGGCTGTTTTGTCCTATTTCGATTTGACAGTTTTCAATTGTTTTGAGATCTCAAGTAGATCATGTTTAAGCTCTTGCATCATGTAGTTAAATCCTAGTAGGGAGAACTACCGTAGAGCTTGTTGAGACTTGGGATGCATATTTGTTCTCTCTAAGGTCTAGATATTTTCTGGTAAAATGTTTGAACAACAAGGAAGACAGTGTAGAGTCTTATAATACTTGCAATATGTTTTTATGTGATTCTTGCTGTACCAGTTTATACTTGTGTTTGCTTCAAACAACCTTGCTAGCCTAAACTCTGTACTGAGAGGGAATGCTTCTCGTGCATCCAAACCTTGAGCCAAAACCCATGTCATTTGTGTCCACCATACCTACCTACTATGTGGTATTTCCTGCCATTCCAAGTAAATACTTCATGTGCTACCTTTAAACTATTCAAAACTTTATTACTCCTTATTTGTGTCAATGTTTTATAGCTCATGAGGAAGTATGTGGTGTTTTCTCTTTCAACCTTGTCATTTACTTATGACAGACTTTCAACCAATGGACTAGTGGCATATACATCCGCTTATCCAATAATTTTGCAAAAAGAGCTGGCAAAGGGATGCCCAGTCCCAATTAATTACAACTTTCATTAATAATTCTCTTCACATGTTTTGCCCTGATTTATCAGTAAGCAACTTAATTTGCAAATAGACACTCCTCCATGGTATGTGAATGTTGGAAGGCACCCGAGAATTCGGTTAGCCATGGCTTGTGTAAGCAAAAGGTTGGGAGGAGTGTCATCCATAATGAAACTAAAATATATGTGTAAACAAAAGAGAAGAGGGATGATCTACCTTGCTGGTAGAGATAGCGTCCTTCATGGGAGCCGCTCTTGAAAGTCTGGTTGACAAGGGGGTTAGAGTGCCCACTACCATTCGTTGACAACAACAAACACCTCTCAAATATTTATTTTGTGCTCTCTATATGCTTTCGAAAACTTAAAAAGCTCTAGCACATGATTTAATCCATGCTTTCCTCTGCGAAGGGCCTTTCTTTTACTTTATGTTGAGTCAGTTTACCTACTCCTTTCTATCTCAGAAGCAAACACTAGTGTCAACTTTGTGTGCATTGATTCTTACATGTTTACTTATTGCACTTGTTATATTGCTTTATGTTGACAACTATCCATGAGATATACATGTTACAAGTTGAAAGCAAATCCTGAAACTTAATCATCCTTTGTGTTGGTTCAATGTCTTTTACTTTGAATCTATTGCTTTATGAGTTACCTCTTATGCAAAACTTTTTGATGCTTGTCTTGAAAGTACTATTCATGAAAAGTTTTTGCTTATATGATTCATTGTTTACTCTTTATCTACCTGTTAGCAAACTATAGATCATTGTTTTGAGTCACTTCATTCATGACATGAGCCTTGCAATATATTGATCAAGATTGTGTGAAAGCATGTCTCCTCAGAAATTATTTGTTGTTATCGTTTTACCTACTCGAGGACGAGTAGAACTAAGCTTGGGGATGCTTGATACGTCTCCAACGTATCTATAATTTCTGATGTTCCATGCTTATATTATACCAATTGCCACATGTTTTATATACACTTCATATCACTTTTATGCATTTTCTGGAACTAACCTATTAACAAGATGCCGAAGTGCCAGTTCCCTGTTTTCTGCTGTTTTTGGTTTCAGAAAAGTACTTCTGCGAATATTCTCGGAATTGCACGAAACAAAAGGCCACGTCCCTATTTTTCCCAACACTGTCTACAAGAATAGAAGCACACGTAGACATCACAGGTTCACTAGCAACACACTCAGACTGTGTGCGAGATTGGCACCGTTCCCATCATCACAGCTCGGGCTAGCAGCACATGGTAGCAAGACAAGCAGGGGCTTCTGGAGTGGTGAGATCTTCACAAAGATCTTGACTATGAAGAAAGAGGATGTGTGGAACACGCACACCAGGTTGTATCCCATGGTGTCGTTGATGTAGGGGCGACAGAGCTGCTCGGCGTAGCCGGGGCCAAAGATAACAATGCCCGCACCTCTTGCGTTGCCAATCATTCTGATCTACAGCAGCACGCCTCAAGGCCCATGTCAGTAGGGAGCACCATGGGGCAGCTGTTTTCAGCGTCTCTCGCGCGATACGTGAAGACATAGATGGCGAGCAGTGCGGACGCACTCTCCACAGCATAATGAGCGGACAAAAAAATTATACATATTACTTTAGATTTCTCGTAGCATTTCTAGATGCAAAATCACAGATGATGGTATCAATATTAAATTTTCAACGAAGGATGTGCATATAGTATTACAAGTGAAATTTTAGCATGCAGAAAACAAGTTAAGCGATCATTCTTTGAAGTCGATGTGTGTGACCATCTTGAAACTAGATGTGAGCACACTTGAGTTTGTTGTGTTGAGTATGAAGAAGTTGGATGTGAGTAACATGAACATGAGCTATAAATTCGATATCACCTTGTGTTGCGCGGGAACAAACAATAGTGGGCGTGGCACACATTCAGATCGAGCAGTGCACGAGTGGAGGAGCAAATAAACAAATGAGAGAGAAAAGGACCTTCGGAGAAAGTCTGGCTGACAAGTACTAAATGTTGCACAAATATTACACTCCTTGCCGGATTGATCATCCTTCTAGCCTCTCTTTTTTATCTCCTGAGATTCCTCGAAAACTCCTTAAGCCTCGCTTGGATGGGCGCATAATATGCGAAACTTGCCAGAAAGTTCATAGGCCTAGCGAGGCCCAGCAGGACTTTCAGATCGTGCAGGGAAAAAATTTCGGTTCCGTAAACTGATCCGGCGATCCAATCGTAGCCTTACGGGGGTGTTCTGTATGTCGGCTACCATTCGCTCCCAAGCGTAAAGTCGTAGATGGATGAGGTGCATTGTGGCAATTTCTGCACTTGTGCATAAGGCTAAACATGCTGACCAAACTTCTATGTATAGCCACAAAGGAGATTACCAACCCGATGTCTATCATACTCCCATAGGAAGGAACCGAAGAACAGGGAAAAAAATGTCTAAATCTTGCATGCCACATTTTCATATGTTCACAAACCCAAGACTATCTTAGGTGGGCTCTACTAGTGGTCTCTTTTTGTTCAATTTCCATCACTCTATTGAATTACAAAGCCACCAACAACAATCTATTTATATACAACCATTAGAAATATTCATAGTAGGTAGATAAGTAGCTTTTATTTCTAGATAAAAAGATACTCCCTTTATAGCGGGTAGATGGAACTAGCTAGATTTTCTTGAATACATGGTCTGGATCCTAGTTTTTTTTAAAAGGTGGTTGAAATCCCTAGCCTCTGCCTCAAATGATGCACACAATTTTTTCATTATTATTAAAATATTCAATAAAACCTTCCAAAGAAATACACCGATCGACCGGAAACTATTTTCCTAGCGACAACAGTCGCAAAGCCTACAAACTTGATGATGGGGTGGACATGATCAAGTCCGTCTGCCCAGACCTCACACCAACGGACATCATCTAAATCTGAAGGCCTCGTCAAGCTGCCCAACAGCAAGTCGGGAGCACAAACCAGTCCATTAGATCAATAGAGTGCACCATATGCGCATGCTCTAAAAGCTATCGCCGACGTCTTCCGCCAACCCGTTTCTGTGAGGGATCAACGCAATGACCTTATCAGGTTTAGGTTTTCCGTCGACGCCGCCACGACGCCAGACAACACCATTGCCCTGCGCGCGTACATCGCCGAGACCCTGTTGCTCGACGCCGCTGAAACTCGTTGTCATCGATACGATAGATGAAACGTCTATCCACCTCCTCGTCCATCCATCTACCATATACTCCAAAACGATGTCCTCGGGAAAGAGAACGACAACAGAAGTGCCACCATCGTCCAATTCCTAGATAAGAGTGAATACCTGTGAAGTTCTGAACCAACTCCCACGCCCGCCCTTATTTTCATCGGTAGTTTGATTCAACTATACATCTCGGACCTTTAAGTTACTAAATAACTCATCTTATGCACATAATTTTGTCTTAAAAAAATAAAATATTTAAGACAAGACAACATGTTCTTTAGTCCAATTTCCATAACATAATATAACCACTTCACTTTAAGATGTTTACTAGTTCCAAGCTAGACGAAAATTCTTTAGTTTTTGCTACAGCATTTGGACCTGATTTGTCTACCCTGCAGTAGTGTAGTTCATAATCTCTCATCCATAACTTCTTCTAAAACTTACAAGCATGCATGATATTTCGATGTACATTTATAAATCCATCAAACTCTAGGATGGTACAGCTAGGTGACATTGCTTGTTACCAAATCAGATGGTACACCTGCACAAACGTCATGTACGGCGAGTAGCAGTCAGGGGTATGCAGAAAGGCGAAGAAGGGGGCGAGGAGAGATTCTGGGGTTTAAGAAACCGCCAGAGGCCAACAATGAGGTGGTGGCATGAGACGTAGGCAACGATGTTGACCTGGTCAGCTGGGTTGGGGAGGCAGAGGAAGTTCTGCTAGAAGTTAGCCAGTGACTATAGGTGGGGCTATTTTTTCTGGAAGCCATGTTGCAACGTCACATGACAGGTGGGGTACTATGATCGAGGATTGTCGGTTCCAAAAGGAGAGGGCCGATATGGGTATCCATCCTGCCACTTGAGGATGTGAATCCCTAGTTGGCAAGGGCAGACCTAAAAAAAATCTAAGTAGGGGTGTAATTCTTACACACATTTGAATTTTAATATCTTTCTTTGATAAATGAATGAAATCTTTTGAAGTTTTCAGGGGCCAAGGCCCCCACTAGGCCCTACTTGGGTCCGCCGTGCTAGGGGGTTCTATTTTGAATTGAAAATTCGAGAAACAGGGGCACTTCTGCATTTAATTTTGACATTCGCGGGTTGTTTCTACAAATATTAAAACAATCGTTAACACACAATTTATTTTCATGCACAAGATATTATGCGTGATCGGTACTGATACTCTGCATTTCTCATGAGAAAGATAAAATGAATCTCCTGACAATGTTCTTTTAAGTACCAGATCTTGTAACGAGACTACACTCCTTGCACGGTTGCTCTGCATGGGGTGCCCTGCTCTCTCCCAATCGTTCTTACGTAGATGGGTGAGCTGGATTGTAGCACTCTCCTTGTATGTGCATATAGCCAAACAAGTTGAGAGGGCTTCTACGTCTAGCCCCAAGGATAGAAATTACTATCCTGACACGTCGGAAGGAACAATAAACCGAAATAAAAAATCCAGAGCTTGCATGCCACATTGTTACATGTTCACGAATCCATAACTATCTTAAGTGGATGATGCTACAACTGACCTCGCTCTGTACGGTAAATTTCCATCACCCTATTGACGTTCAAAGTCACTACAACAATAATCTACTTATATACTACCATTAGAAACATTTACAATAGCTGGATAATGTCCCTTCCTTCTAGACAAAGAGATACTCCTTTAATTGCTAGTAGGTAGAACTTTGCTAGACTTTGTTGAATACATGGGGTCCAGATCTTAGATAGAGTTCCTGTGTTCATAGGATCCGATTGGGCAGGGCATTCCATTCCTTTGTATTTCCTATTCCTTTGGTTTTCCTACCCTACAAATCAAAGGAGGTCTAAAGGGTTTACTTTGAATAGTGGGAGGAATGCTAAAAAAAACTTGAACAGAACAAGAAGAGTAGAAGAACAAGAGAAAAAGTTCTCGTGTCTACTTATTAATACCAGTGTTAACCATCATATGAATTTATTAATTTTTAGGTCACATTTTGTTGAATGAGATATTTCGAGAAAAAAGAACAAATACATTTCAAAAATTAAGAGCTAAACTTAATCGAAGATCACTCAATCCTTCATTTTGTTTATATTGCATCAAGTATCGATTTTCTTCATGCTTGAATATATTACTGTATCATCGCAAAAAAAAGAATATATTACTGTATGGGTACAAGAAAGGAAGAGGGGCATGATAGAGAAACAGGATCCCTTATGTACCACTCCACCGATCAGATAACTCGGTGGGTATGGCCTCATGCCCGTTTGGCCCATGCTTTTGAAAAGAGGTCATACTAGATTCAAAATTAATGTGATTGATGTGATCCTTAATGGACGGAGACGATCGCTCGTGTCCTCTTTGGTTCATCGTCGAACTGGCAGATGCTTTGTGCATTGACACATGTCGATCAAGTGTTGTTAGTACAAACATTCAGAAATAAATCAACCACCTCGAAAAGATTGGAAATAACTTAAACTGAACTCAACGACTATTCTTGTCTAAATTTCCATTATCTTTGCCTTGTATATGTATAGTAACACCGACCTTTGTTACATCGTAGCCATGTGCCAATGATTGGATTTTAATCCAAGTGTGTTGATGACTTGATGTTCACTTCTCTCTTTCGTACCATTATCTTCTCTAGTAAAGAGGAAGATGACTTAATAAATACACTGGTCTGTGCATTGACACATGTCGATCAAGTGTTGTTAGTACAAACATTCAGAAATAAATCAACCACCTCGAAAAGATTGGAAATAACTTAAACTGAACTCAACGACTATTCTTGTCTAAATTTCCATTATCTTTGCCTTGTACGAGTAATTTTACAAAATAGAGCACTGTAGAGTAGATGTATTATTTAGTTCTTCGTCAAATACATAGCTATGTCTAAACTTAGATGGTGAGATTATGATGAATATACACAACTAATATTTCTGACGTGCTCAAGCATCTTGAGATATGATACCGCACAAGATAACTACAATCACCATGAGAAACCTATAGAATGAACCAAAATTTGCCATGATGAGGCATAGACCGGCCTATCCTCAGGTTTTCTGCCAACATATATACACAATTCCGTACAAGCATTCTGTTAAACCCAATAAAACATATTAAGCAATTGTCCACTAACACTTCCTCATTCGGTAAAAAATGGTTAAATTTTCTATTCTAATTGATATATGGGCACAAAAAATTAAATTAATTTATGTAGGGAAATTCAAAATCTATTTGGAAGGTGCCTTGAAACTACCAGGAACACAAGCCTTATAAGTTTTTCGCATTTGATAGTAAAAGATGTCCTATAATTTTAAATTTACCTTATGCAACTAAAAACAAATACAAAATCTAGCCGCGCAAATGCTTACTGCTGTTCAGGTTGTTCAAACCGAAGCTGTTTGTTAATGAAGACAAAATGCGCACTAATATATGGTTGCAAAGAAGTACAAGAATTCTATTATAGTAGGTAAATTGGGCGCGTCGTCACGCCGCGCCTTTAATGGAAAAAAGTAGTGATATGTTTGTTAGAAGTTAAATTATGTTGGAAGTAATTCTGTATGCAACAACAAAATGTATTTATTTGTAATGGTATATGTAGTACAGAGCATAATTGAAATTTCTTCAGTTTGTAAGTTACAAATAATAAAAATATTTGATTGGCATATTTCAGGTTTTTTTTTTGTTAATTCCCGTAATCATGAGTTGATGATGGGTTCAGTTTGTAAGTTATAAATAATCAAAAAAATTGATTACCACATATCAGGGTAGCGTTAATTTGCGCAACTGTGAGTTGGTGATGGGATTTTTTTGAACATGTTGGATCGTTGACCACATTTTTTATAAAATCTGCATGTTGTTAAGTACTAAATTATGGAAAATATGCAATTCAAATAAATTCAAATTTCAAATTTAGTGCGGTGGCACGACGCATCCGTTGGGAGTTGAAATTTTGAAATTAGACGGAATTTGTCTTCGTGGAGTATCTTCAAATATCGTGAATTGAAATGCTAAATTTCTTTCTTTTTTACATAATTATTTAATTTGTTTGCATAATGATTGGTAACTCACATTTGTTGAGTTAAGTTTCATAGCTAGAGTCAGTTCATTTAGAGTTTATCCAAATAATTATGAAATTAAAATGTTCAACTTAATTACATAATTAGAGGTAATGCATTGTTCTATCATTTAACAAATTTGCCTTCATATAATTGAAGGAAGTATGTTTAGTCTCTATTGAAATATTTACTAATTTGAAATATTAAAACATGTTTAGTTTTTTTTCGTAAATAGACTGTGTGGCATAATTCAAATTTTTGAAGTGATTTATTTTTGGAAAGTGTTTTTTTTTCTTGAATAGTCAAGTTTGTATGTAGGTTACGCGTGGTATAACTCAAATTTGGAAATGTCCACGTTTAGTAAGTTGGTTAGTCTTGAAAATTATTTGGATGCAAAGAGAGTCTACTTCAAAAATTGTTCAGGTTTTGGGAAATTTCAATTTGGGAAGTTTTTTTAGATTTCAGTTATTCTTACATTTGTAAAATGATCAGATTTTTAAAAACATTTTAAAGTTCGAATCATTCAGCTTTGAAAATTAGGTGAATGCCATAAATAGTTAGCATTTATTTTTGTAGTCATGTTTTTTTAATATTTTTCAGGTGAATATATCTAAAGTTATTAATTTTGTAGTATTTAGTAGTTTTTGAAATTTGGAAGACATCTAAAAGTTTTAAATATTTGAATTTTTAGAAGACATGATTTTATTGAATTTTAGTATTTTTTTCATGTAGTTTCAGATGAATATTTCTAAAGTTATTAATTTTGTAGTATTTAGTAGTTTTTGAAATTTGGAAGACATTTAAAAGTTTGAAATATTTGAATTTTTAGAAGGCATGATTTTTCTTGAATTTTAGTTTTTTTTTCCATGTAGTTGTGTTTTTTTTGGTAGGTGGGTCCCATATGTAAGGGATTTCTTTATTTTAGAAACCAATTACGGGGGAGGGAAAAAACTGGCAGATGGGGCCCGTGTTTGCGTCAGCTGTGACGTCACCCGCGCCGGCGGCGGGCGCTGCGGTGGAGCTCGCGGTCGAGCAGAAGCGGGCGCGCGCGGGACTGGGAAGACGCGGAAGCGCACGAGGGCGTCGAGAGGAGCTGGGTGGGCGTTGCGCTAGACCCGTATGGTCGCCGGAATCCCTGGCGGCGACGAAGTTCGAGGCGGCGGACGGCGTGGATGGCGAGGTTCATTCCGGCGGCCACGCGGTGTTTTGCCAGACGATGCTCGGCGAAGAAGGGGAGGAGGAGGCGGCGGAGCTCGCCGTGTTCCGCGATTTGTCCGGGGAGAAGCGCAGCGGCGGCGTTGAGCGTCGCGGCGGCGGCGACCCCGAGCATCGGGCGTGAGAGAGGAAGAAGGGGATTATGGTGCAGTTTTGCATGGAAGTCCCTGTATTTTAGTGCAATTACAAATCGGTCCTAGCTAGCACTGTTGTGTGGGGTACTTTTGCAAGGAAGATCCTGGGGTTGCAGGAAATTACAAACAGGTCCTCGTGGGCACGGAGATGGTGTGCGGGCCGTTTGATGGAGAATCGACGGCGCGGAGCGCGTCCGGTTACTGGAGCGGAGTACAGTACCGCGATTTACTGTTCTGGGAACAGTGAATCGCGGAGAGGCCGCGGATTTGCACCAACTTAATATATAGAGGTAATATGTATAGTAACACCGACCTTTGTTACATCGTAGCCATGTGCCAATGATTAGATTTTAATCCAAGTGTGTTGATGACTTGATGTTCACTTCTCTCTTTCGTACCATTATCTTCTCTAGTAAAGAGGAAGATGACTTAATAAATACACTGGTCTATCTTAATGCCCAAAACGAAAGCACCATATTTGATGGTTATGTACAAAAGATCCAGAGCTGTCATGTGCAAAATCCCCACCGTTGTCCTCAAACTCGATTTAAGAAAGCGCATGACTCAGTCAACTGGTCCGCTCTCGACTCTATCCTTGATGCTCATAGGTTCGTTGCCCGGTTCGGTGCTTCGATTGCCACTATTCTATCTCCTGGGTAAATCACCATCCTTCTCAATATGGTCGTGGGGTTTTCTCCCTCCCCGGTGAACTTTCAAAAAACAAAACTATCTCGCACTCCATTGGTCTAGAAATTAACTTTTTTGGGGTTCTCCAGTCTCATGTGGCCATTTAGGATTCCCCAGTCCCCCATATACTCCACTGCACCATTGGAATTGCAGTGTTTTCCTAGATCTTCCGCCTACAAAAACCAGGAGTGTGCTGTGCCAGTAACAGCGCTAGCCTAGTGCACTAGTGGCCTACAATTTTCCTCCTCTCCACTCCCCTGTAAAACTCAGTGCAGTACGCCATCACCGCAACAGTCATCACGAGTTACATACATTTCAAACTTGTATCACCCACATTTGCTTTTAAACCATGTCAAGCCAGATACTTATTTAAGACAACAACCACACCGGTTGAGAATATGATAGAACTGTGCACCAAGAATAAACATATTTCATCAGAAATAGATCAGTAAGAAAAGGGAAGTACATATATCCCCAAACATCATAGGGAAACAACATCCAGTCACAGAAACATATATGATTGTCACATTACAAGTCTTGGGTCATAACCAGACTATTAAACAGCTAAATTTGAGCAACACAGGTAAACACCATCCACAACCTAAACCACAGAACACATCAGGAATCATTAGACTATGTCATCATCCCTCAATGAAGAGCTGCCAGGATGCAAGACGATGCTCCCAATTTACTGATGAAGCCTACTTGGATCGCTGCCTCATCTTTCGTCGCTTCCTCTTGAGCCTCCTCATTCTCTTCTTCTTCCACTGCAAATTTTGAAATAACCATACAGACAATCAGTGTACAGAACAGAAACTGGTTGCACATAACAGCAGAACCAACAACAATAAACAAAGGACTAGATAATTCAGCAGTGTCGATGTAGAATCAGAAGTATTGAGTGTTTCATTGGATATCATCATGTGATAATCAGAAACACGGACCAATTGTTCTTCTTCATTTTCCAAACTATGTCAAGAAAATCAAGTGTGAAACAGACAAATAGAAATAAAGCATACATTCTACCAAACTGACACTCAGAATGAGTAGGAGGAATTTATCATCAAATAGATCAGACGCCAATTTATTCCTCATCGTGCCAGGGAAGAGAATTAAATATAAACCGCTACAAAAAATCTATCAAAGGTAAGCCTCTAAACAAACAGTGTTCTCTCAGACAAATGCCTCGATTGTCCACATGGTGTAATGAATGGATTACGTCGGACTCGTCATCTGTTTTCATCATCACAGAGAACATCGAACACCGATATCAAGTTACTTGCCTAACATAAGCGGTCAATCAAATCTACCAGTATGCAAGAAAAATTAAATCTAAAAGGGACATGGCACTTAAATAGTATTTCTCTCAGACAAATGCCTCGATTGTCTACATGGTGTAATGAATGGATTACATCAGACTCGTCATCTGTTTTCATCATCATGGAGCAGATAAAATTAAGACTAACTTGCCGATCCACAAGTGCATATATTACTCTAACCGAACACAATACGAAAATCAAATTGGAAAAAAGGTAAATTGTTCTCTCAGACAAATGCCTCGTATTTGTCCCCATGGTTTTGAATGGATTGTATCGGACATCTAATCAGTGTTGATCATCATAGAGAACATCAAACCAAAGCAAGCAGTCGAAAAAACGAAAAAACAGCTAATTACTGCAATAACAGGCAAATACAAGGTAATACTATAATCTCTCAGCATCTAGTAATGTAACAGAAGAAAATAGAATTAGAATAGCAGCAGTTCTCTCAGACAAATGCCTCGTATTTGTCCCCACGGTTGAATGGAATGGATTATATCGGACATCTAATCAGTGTTGATCATCACAGAGAACCACGAACGCAAGCATGCAGGTGAGAAAACGAAAAGCAATTGGCAAACACGAGCACATCTACCGCAGCAGCGAAGAAGCTAATTAGAGTGCGCCTAAACAATCACAGGCAGCAGACGGGGAAGAGCCGTCGAGGTACAAACCTTGGCCCTCATCGCGGCGGCGGCGCGGCGCGCTCACTCGGTCTCGCCCTTCGGTTTGCGGCGGCGGCTGTGTTTGTAGATCGCGATCTCAGTGGATGGTTGGCGGCGAGGGCTATCGCCTCGTAGTTATAGGGGTCGGGTGCTGGGAGAAGAGGAAACCCTAGCCGAGTTGGACACGTGGACGGCTCAGATTTTCCGAGTCACGGCCTTCTGCTCCGAATTGGACTCCAGGTTGATGGGCCTTCTGGCCGGGCTTGAAGCAAATGAATTAGCCCATGCTGGCTGCAGACTTGGACATGATTTTCCGATGCACCGCGTTCTGTCCGAACAGACGACAATTCTATAGGTTTTGCTACAACGCTTTGGACATGATTTGTCTAGTGTAGTTCATAATCTCTCATCTATAGCTTCTTATAAAGCATACAAGCATGATATTTTGATGTACATTAATAAATCCGTCAAACTTGGACTCCGAGGCTGACGATGTGACGGAGGGAAGAAAAGGTGGAAGTTTTGGTCTCCAGCTGGTGGATCGCTGAAGTTCTTCTACTGCCACTCAGAAGAAGAAGATGGAGTTTCAGTTTGAACTAGCAGTTTCTTTACTTTTGTTGTCGCTGAACTGTAGTTTGCTCTTTACGTTCTGTTTTCCTAGTTCTGGATTGTGTATCTTACTTTTAAGTACCCTGCGGTGTGAAGGGCTATAGGCTTCGGTTGTGGCGGCGGCGTTTTGGTGGGATAATGTAATAATGGTTTCATTAATGAAATTGGGGGACGTTCCCTTCGCTCCAAAAAAATCCGTCAAACTTTAGGATGAAACAACTAGGCGACATTGTTAGGTGACATACTCGGTAAGCTGTCTAGGAAGACGCCATACCTACACGAATGTCTTGTACGACTGAGTAGAAGGCATGGGTGGGCAGAAAGGCGAAGGCGAGGCGAGAAGGGGCGGTGTCTGGGCTTAAGAAATTGCGCCGGAAGATAACAATGAGGTTGAGGAATGAAACGTTGGCAGCGATGCTGACCTAGCCAGCTAGGGCACGTAACGAGTAGAAGGCAGGGTGGGAAGAATGGCCAAGGGAGGTCGAGAAGGGGTGGTGTTTAGGCTTAATAAATCACGCCGAAGGATAACAATAAGGTGGAAGAATGAAATATTGGCTGCGATATTGACCTGGCCAGCTAGGTTCAGCATGTAGAGGACAATTTCCACTAGGACTTAGTCATGTACCGCCGGTGGGCCAATTTCCTAGAAGCCCCATATCGCAGCTGCACATGATGGATAAGGGAATTATGTCCATGATCAAGCATGGTCAGTTCAAAGAGCAGAGGGCCAACGTGGTTCTCCATCCTGCCGCCGCGGGATGAAAAGACCTAGTTGGGTACTCTTTTGAATTGAAATTTGGGGAAAAGAGGGGCACTTCTTCCTGCAATTTTGACATTTGTGGGGAGTTTGTACAATTTTTTAAACGACCGTCAACGCATAATTTAGCTTCGTACAAGAGAGATTGGGAGTGCCAAAATTCACATGACGACGACACTCTTTGGTGGGTTGCTTTCCGTCTGGACCCCAGCTAGCTCCCAAGCGTTCTTGCGTAGATGGGTGAAGAGGATTGTAGAACTCTCCCCACTTGTACAGAGAGCTAAACAACTCGCTAGATCTTCTATAACTAGCCCCAATAGTAGAGATTACTATCCTGAGATCTCTCATGCTCAAATTGGAAGAAACAATACACGGAAGAAAAAATAGTCCAGACCTTGCATGCCACATCATTACATGTTCACTAACCCAAAATTATCTTAGTTGGGCGCTAGAACTGAACTTTGTCGCGTAATTTTCCATTTTCCATCACCCTATTGGAGTACTATGTCTCTACGACAACGGTCTATTTATATACAACCATTAGAAACACTTACAGTAGCTAGATAATGTCTCTTTGCTTCTTAAAGAGATACTCCTTTAATGGCTGGTAGGTAAAACTAGCTAGATTTTGCTGAATAATTCTGGCCTCAGCTACTTATTTTCGCAGACCTTTTATTTTATCTACTAGAGTTCTATCTACCCCCTCTTTCCTGCATGGATTTGATTGATATCAGCTTGTTAATTAGTAGTTTGTTATTTCTTACATTGTAAAACATGCTTTCAACACCTTGTAAATTTAATTCTTTCACCTACAATTGATTGAGCTAGAATGCAGATATTTCTGCTTTCAACTCCATGAATCCAAGTATTTAGCAGTGAACGGTTTGAGCAGTGAAGTTTTTAATAATATTGCCAACTAAGTATTTAGCAGTGAACTGTTTGAGCTCCCATTCTCTTTTGCATGTGTGCGTCCCCACATAATCTTTCACTACAAATGCTTTTGCCCTATTGTCAGATACTGCCAATAAGAACCAGGGGTAGTCTTCATCACAATGAGCTCTCACCCTTTGCAAACCATTCTTTGTATTTTGTATCTGAACTATGTTTCGAATTATGTACTCCTCAATTCCCTTCTTAATCTCAACCATTTAGCGATATATCATCCTAATTTTGAAATTAACAACTTGCATGATGTTTGGTCTAAAATATTTAAGATTCACCTTCTTCGTATTCTTAGTGTCTCTTCCTTCTCCATCTTGTTCTTCTATTTCTTCCTCAAGTTCATCTGGCTACTATGAATCTGATGTAAGTATTTCAAGATCCTCTGATTCGTCATCATCGTCAATTAACTATGCTTTTTCTTTCCTTTAACATTTGAATCAACCTACTCCTCGAAGAGATCATTGTATTCGTTGTCACTGTCAACAAAACCATCACCATAGGAATGATGCTATCTTTCAGAATGTCCTGCCATCCTTTAGATCATATAAGATAAACTTTATCCATTAAGTCAACATGCATGTGCATAGGGTGAAGTCCAGGTATGTGCAAAGTTTGTCATCATGGATTGACAACTTACATTGACTTTATTGGTTTTCATTTCTTTGTAAATACCCTATATACAGTATAATTCTTTTTCAAAAATTTAAATAAATTGCTGTGGGGCTCAAGCCCTATAGTCCTTGCTCAAAACAAAAATTGGTTGTCATCATCTTCACTTTCAGTTAAATTCTATCACTTTAGGTAATTTCCCATTTTATCCGATGTGCTGCTTCCTTTATATGTCCTTTACTTTGCCGCTCCATTCTTTCCTTGGCTACTTACATTAGCCTACCTTTTATTTTATCTACTAGAGTTCTATATATCCACCCCCTCTCTCCTGCATGGATTTGATTGATTTCAGCTTGTTAATCAGTAATTTGCTATTTCTTATACATTGTAAAACATGTTTTCAACTCCTTGTAGATGTTTCCGCTTTCAACTGCATGAACCCCTCATGTGCCCATGAAACAAACAAATTTGTTAAAACATCAATGCGGCAAAAAAGAGGAGAACGTGTTAACAATATAAGTCGAAGTTGCCGCCTTAAAATTTTATATTCTTTTTTTCTGATTTTATTAGTTTGCCAGGATCCTTCTATTATCTGTTAGTTGATCAGTACCTCTGGTTCACTTTTGTTGTATGTCGGACGCAAGCTTAGGAGTTATTCAACCGATTGGTACTTATGTGTGTGTATGTCCACTCTTGGTCTCTCCTGTGTATTTATCTGGTACCATCTTTTGCTTATGTTACATGTTACCATGTTGTATCTGGTTTGGGAGATTTCAATATTGAACGAATTTCGGCTACCGAAATGTCGGATCGTATGGCTAGCTGGAGAACGGGTTCCTGGAATGTCGTGTTGTTGTTGTTGCTGCTGCTGCGAATAGCTGCATTGTCGACAACTCAGTTTGCTGCTGGGACGTGCGAAGTTATCTGAAATCTTTGCTGAATTTTTGGAACGTAAAAGTAGTTAAAGTTACGGTGGCAAGTCGAGTATGTTTCCGTGGGATGTTGACAGTAAAACTTTCAAGCTGCAAGCATGATCTGTTCCACATGATGAGAGTACTGATAGACATTTCGTCTCCAAGAATCAGGGGTGGTGGTAGCAGAACTGCAGAACTACGTGCTAGTAAAAAATAGTGGACTCTGGTCAGTCAGAGCCAGGTGAATTATGGAAGAATTTTCGCCTTCCTTCTCTCAGTTGTTGATGCTCTCGGTGGGGCTCGGGTTGTCGTTGGCATTGTCGCTGGCGCTGCCGCTGGCGGCGGGAGGCGCCGGCTGCGCCTGCGCGGGCGGAGACGTAGCGGTGCTTGCGCCGCCGCCAGCTCCGGCTCCCCATCCTGTCGGCTTGAAGTTGAACGGTGCCGGCATTCCTCCTGGCAACGGCATGCCCGGCAAGCCACCGGGTAAGCCCCCACCCGGGACAGGCATAGGCATGGCGGGCATCCCAGGGATGCCGGCGGGCATGGGCATGGGCACAGGCATGGCTGGCATCGGCATCCCGGGCATGCCGCCGGGGTTCGGGAACAGCGGGAACGACGGCATGGTCGACGGCGGCAGCCACCACTTCATGCTCCCCGTGCCTGGCCTCGCAGTCGTGGTGGCGGCGTCGCTCCCCGCCGTCGCCGGGCCTGGGGCCGGCGCGTCGGCGGCCGTGGCGAACGTGGGGGCGTAGGACGTGCCGCGCTCCGGCTCGAACTCCACCCGGCTAATCTCGTTCTCGTAGTCGTCCAAGGACGTGTCCCGCTGCATGGCCTCGGCTTCGGCGCCCGCCGCCGTAGCCCTGGAGCCGAAGGCGAAGTCCCGGCCGTACTCGGCGTCGACGTCGTGGAGGAGGCGCATGCCGTGCGCGGACCCGGCGCAGAGGACGAAGAGGAAGAGCACGGACTGCTTCTTCTGCTCCATGGCTCGATGCTCTGCTCTTGGCTTCTTCTGCCGGCTATCGAGGTGGTGACTGGTGAGGAGAGGATGCATGGGCAATGTAGATTTTATAGCTTGGTGATTAGCAATTTGAAATAGGGGTTAGGTTGGATCATGGTGAGCGGCACTCCGATTCCTCGATCATCTGATGATGGGTTCAGCAGCTGGAGTTGCATGCCGGAGGCGTGCAGCTGCAACACCACCTGAAAACTCCGGCATGCAACTACAACACCACCTGAAAACTAACAACCTGGGTTAGCTTCTGAGTCCCAATTCTGCCATGCCACTCACACTTAATCTGCACCCTTTGACCAGAATTATTTGCAGAGTGAAAAAAATGAGCATGATCAACATGGATGTACACGTCTTCGGCGCGATCACAAAAAACGACGACGAAAACAAAAAAAAGACATCGGAGACTGGCACATCAATTCTGGCTCTTGCTTGTCACAAACACAAGGAACACCTGCACATTCATCCGAACGTTTTCTTTGGGACAAAGCACAACGAATTTCAGCTCAACTTCGAATTTCTCCATTACAACTTAATGTCTCGCTGACTTGTTCAGCAGCATCCCATCCAACTATAACTAATGAGAGAACAGAAGAGAGAACTTGCCTGTGGCAAGATGGTTAGGTGGGTGGTTGTACCCCCAGCCCACCAGAGTTCAAACCCCAGGTTTGACGCTGGTGTTTCTCATTTAAGGCGGAATATTCTTCAGTGGGAGGCGACGTTCCCGTCGACAGCGAGGCGCCCGTGGTGACTTCGTCAATCTCAAGACTCGACCCGCCGGCTCAGTCTCTCGGAGGTGCTCATAGGGGTAGGGTGTGCGTGCGTGCGTTCATAGGGGTGAGTGTGTGCGCGTGTATATGAGCGCTTGCGTTGTACTGTGTTTCGCAAAAAAAAAATGAGAGAACAGAAGAAATGCATAGCAGTTGAGCTTAACCCAGCATTCTGTTCAGGAAAGCACACGACTCACAACTGACAGTTGACACTACAGGTCTGCAGCACACAATTTAAGCAGAATGACAGTAGGGGATTTCACTCTATGATCCGGAGTGCCCATCCAAGCTACTCGGTCTTCTTGTTCCCCTTGGGTATCCTGCTCAGGACGCCGCTGTCGAACTTCTTGTACTGATCTCGGAGCAGGCCGAGGATGCCGTAGAGGAAGTCATCAACTTGGTCCTCATACTTCTCATACAGCACAGGGAGAGTGTGAGCACAGACAAATCCTGTTCCAGGTTATACAAAATTGCTTTCGTTAAAATACAGAGTATACATGCATCCCAAAATTAGGAACAGATGTTTGTTTAAATGTGAGAGAGAAACAAGAGGTTGCAGCATCTTACCAATGTAAGTGACAGTTAGGAAATTGAACCAGCCCCCAGCTATAGAAGCAGCCCACAAGCCAACAATTGCCTGAAAGGAAGCACAACGTGACATCAAAACATATGTTGATGGTGAACAGACATAATACTATTTTTATAACTTCCTATTTAATATAATGGTCTCAACGATGGAGTACAAAAAGAACCCAGAAAAGCTCCACATACCAGTACAAAATGCTTCAAGTTTCTTTCACATGACACATCTTGAAGGAAACCCAGGAACTTGTTGACTTGGGCACCGATCGCGACAGCGATGTTCACAAACAGCTCATCCGGTATCTCAACACGGGGTACTTTAGAAGATCTAATAAGTAGACAAGCAAATTTCTCTTATGATGTAATGTAACGGATTACATATAACTACAGTTCAGATGCTTTATAATTACATACCCGTTTAGCTTGCTTGAGAAGTTGGACCAAACAAATTGAACAACCATTCCAAGGACAAGGACAAACGAAATGATTGTCAAGAAGTGGTAATCCAGCCACTCGAAGAAAACCCAAATAGCTGTTGCCAGACCCAAAACGCTGGAAGATATCTTCTTGTTTCTCCATAACAACACATCAGCGGCTACAGTAACGAACAAAAGACATCACATAAGCCCACATGAATAAAAGCAAAATAGAGTAATGAACATAATGTTGGATATTTTTGATCTAGGCTAAACCTAGGTCAACTTTTTCGGCTGCTACAGTAGCACTGCTACAGTAGGTCGGTGCTACAGTTCCCTGATTGGGGGAAATATCTCCAACTTACAGGTGGGTCCCCCTGTGGCACTGTGCATACTTATAAATAGAGGGGTGTATTTTTAGGGACTGGTTAAGGAAATGGAAAAAGACCACCAGAACTCTCCCTCACCCTCTATGCTGCCCAATCCAGCACAGCACAGCCAGCCACGGGAAGGATCCCTCCTGCACCTTCCTGAAGCTCCAGCAGCTACAGTGAAGGTGAAGAAGAGTAAGGGTTTCATCCCTCAAAGCCCTGGACTCCACCTCAAGCATCAAGATAAGTTTTCCTTAATTCTATCTCGCTTGTGGCTCAAATCTTGAACTAGATAATTCCTGAGGTCTTACAACATTGGTATCAGAGCCTCTAGGTTCAAGTTTGAGCTCTCTTGTGTTCAAGTTCATGCTTGATCTATTAAATTTATGTCAAGCATCAAGCTGTTCTTCCTGTCCTGGCTTGATCTAATGTTTTAGCCCTTAATACTAAAGATACAGGCCCTAACAAATCTTTTAAGGCTCTAGGGTTTTCAATTATGAAGTTAAGTAAAAAGGGGACTGATGCACATATAGAAAATCCCCAATTTTTTTAGAAACCCTAGAACTGAAATGTCATGTTTAAGCCCTGTCCTTCTTAAGTTTTAGCCCTAAAAGCATCAAGTATGGATTAAGGCTTCAGTTTAAGTTTTTATCACGAGGGGTTTAACATAACTATGCAATCTTTAAAGTTTTCCCCAAATTTTATGAATTGCTGAAGTCCAAATCCCTAAGGTTTCCCTCTGTAATTAAGTTGTGGTTTCGGTTTATGCTAAAGATCAAAGGGGAAATTCATTATGTGACTCAAGTTCATTTTTTCCCCAATCCGAAACCCTAAACTTGAAATTCCCCAATTTTGGAACCCTAGCTCAAGAAAATTCCTCAAATCGGTGGAACCCTAACCCTAATGATGTGAGGTTAAAGGCAGCAGATGATTACCTTATGTCCTCGTCGTCGTTGCTGGTCACGGCGGCGTAGGAACCACCTCTGCTGCACCGGCCGGTGGCTGCTGCTCTCTTCGCGCGCTTGTCGCCGTTGGAGACCAGCTGCTGCGCCGGATTTTGGCGAAGGCGCCCGCTCGTGCACGGCCGCCTCGCGAAGGGTGCCATCCAGCGCCGCTCGACGGAGGTGCGCGCAGGCCAAAGCCGCACGCAGCCCCGGCGAGAGGGCCTGGAGGACGCCGACGCCTTCTTCCCGTCGCGCGATGCTCGTCGCCGCCGTTTATCGCCGTCGGGAGCAGGCACAGAGAAGAGGGAGGGAGCAAATGAGGCTAGGGTTCGCGGGGGCGGCGGCGTTGTCCTGGTCTTATCCAGACACGCGCGATCTCGGCCGTCGGATCTGCATCCAACGGCTCACGATTGTTGCCGCAGTCAAATGGGCTGTGGCCCATGTGAAAATCAGGGGGAGCTGGGCTGGGCTGGGTTTTCGGCCCAGTTCGGCAGATAAGTGATGTTGAATTATTAAAAAAAAAAAATGATGATGTTAGGGCAAATTTTGGGCAGAATGTTATATAATGAAATAATGATTAAATTTTATGTGATAAAGTGTCACATTTTAGGGAAAATTCTCAGGGCTTATTTTTCCAGTACCTTTTATTATGCTGTTGATATTATTATTAGTAATGTTTTATGTGATTTGCCTGTCATTCTAATGTTTTATCATGATTAGCAAATTATTTTATTGCACTCATCATTATAATGATTATTGCTATTTCTATGTCATAATTGTTTTATGTCTTAATTATGCTCATGTGTAATGTTAAATTATTGTGATATCTTTTCATTATGATTAGTAAAGTTTAAGTGGTCCAATAAAATTAGGTCTGGGAATTTTATGTTGTTATGATGACCAATTATGTGAATAAAGCCCTGAAATAATTAGTTTTTTATTGCTTAGAATAATGTATCATTTAAACAAAAGGGCCGTTATGATAATAATGTTTTCTAAAATTTATTATAATGGTTATTGCTACCATTATGCCATAAAGTTTTGCTGAAAAAAAAAAAATTGGTTGATCCTCAAAATAAAGCATGGCTTATGTCCGTCATTCTGGCCAAAGCTGATTGGCGGGCATTTTGACCATAATATTTTTGTTGGTCTGGTTCGCTTCTGGCCAAAGCTGATGCGAGCCAGATTGATGAAAAGGTATTTTTATGTGAGGATGTAATTAAGTGTGGTTATTTTGACCACAATTTTTTTTTATTGATTCTTACCCATCTCTGGCTAAAGCTGTTTTGGGTTCGATCAGTAAATAAAGTTCATAATGTTGATGCTTATTGAAGCATTTTAATGTCTCTCACTGCCAAAATAATTAATGGCATGGAGTAACTAAATGGTAGCAATTATGTTTTTATGAAAGGAGGAGCTTGAGATCACTCTAGTTGGGCTCTCCTTTATAATCCTCCTAAAATACCTAAAGAAGGTATTGCAATTCATGATGATAAGGAAAACTAAGTGGGAGGATTCAAAATTAAGTGGCCCTTGATCTGAGCAATATATTTAAGTTTTGGGCATAAGAATATCTAAAGTTGACTTTTCATGGTCATATCTTACTAAACCATCGTATGTCAAGTATAATTGCCCAACAATAAAGCTTCCGTCCTTAAGCCATGCATGTTATATGAAGTTGTTTCTATCGAATGTCTCTAATAAAAAATAAAGTGTGGTTTGTGTTTGTCATTCTGGCCAAAGCTGATTGATGAACACATGATCACAAAATTTATTTGTTCTGGTCCACGGACTAGTTCAATAAAGGAAGTGTATAGAGACATGATTTAATTGTGACTGATATTTATCGTTCTGGCCAAAGCTGATCGATAAGTATCTAATCACAATATTTTGCTGGTCTTGTCCATTTCTGGCCAAAGCTGATGTGGGCTAGATCGGTGAAAGAAGTTTAAGAGACTATAAAGTGTGACATGTATTTGTTATTCTGGCCAAAGCTGATTAATAAATACTTGCTCACAAAAGTTTGTTGTTCTGGTCCATTTCTGGCCAAAGCTGTTGTGGATCAGATCGACAAAATAAATTTATGATCTGAGAAAGATTTCATGCATAAGGCTTATGGACATAATGCTATATGCTACAAATTTTTAAGTACCTTCGGGGAATTAAGGTAAAAGACGTAAATTGTTTTAAAATACGCTTCTGCTATTAAGTGCCTCTAATTTATTCCCAGATCAAATCAACTAATGAAGTTTTCAACATTTATGATCATTAAGTTATCCCTAACTAAGTAATCTCCAATTATGATGGAACCAAAGGAAATTTTAGTTGGGGATTTAATGATTATTTTGGGATAGGTTATGGCACGTGAATTCATTCTGACCAAAGTTGATTGGATACATGTGTTATTCCCTAAAGATTAATGTTTACATGAGGAATTATATTCTATGAGGAATTATGTTCTATGAGAAATTAAATTTTACATGATCACTATAAAACATTTGTGATCATGAATTTTATCCCTATTGCTAATTCTTTTTGATTCAGCCATAATGTTTTCGGCTGATTTAATGCTTCTCATGAGAAATAAGCTTATGTTTCATGAGGTCATAAGTAATGAAGTATATACAAAAATAATGAGCTCTCATTGAAGAAATTTTGATTATTAGAGTTTTGATGAGAATCTAATGGTTTTCTTGTCTATTAACGTTTATTGGGAGCAAAACCCAGTAAGAATCTGGGGGAGTGTGCCAGTAAGGATCTAGGAAAATAATTTCCTAGTTCTTTCATAATAAAGTTTTCTGGCATTAATGGAGAAGTAATTTGAAGAAGCTTCTCAAAATTTTATAAGATTATGTTGATCATGAAAAATTCTCATGATTTAATTATGGAGCTTTTGAGTTCGCTTTATTATGTCATCTACAATAAAGCACAAAAGTGGACTGTGATTAAGCTCAAAGGATTTTATATCCATAAGAAAGTGTGTAAACATTTTGGATAAAGATGCTATATGCATAATATTATTATGGCCTCATAAATAAGGAAGTTTTTTAAAGAGAAATCCTAAAGAAGGACTGGAGGCTAATGTTTAAAGCTACTGGAAGATATCCATTAGCATAAATTAAGTTCTTCATCCTCCATTACAATAATGTGATTCGTGCTACAAATTTTATTGACTTCTCTACTAAAGGTGGAATATTTATTATGGAAGTTCGTCGAAATGTTAAGCTATGGCTCAATCCACATTTCGAGGGGGAGCATTGAACTTCCAAGATTTTCAACTTAGGAAGAAATATTTTATCAGGTATGTATTAGATTCCACCAATAAGGTATTTAAGTTTGATATTAAGTTGGCTTTTTTAAGCAAGCCTAATTTGAGCTAAGTACCACTTTTAGTCAGATTTATTAAAGACCCCATCTCCTAAGGGCATCATTATGACTAAGAATTATTAGATTGCCTTTCAATACTAAATGGTTGTGCCATGTTTCTTAAGTAAGATACAAGTTTTTGGTTCTGCTCTCTACAATAAGTATTCTAAATTATTATATAAATGACCGGTCAAATATTGCATGGCAATTAAGAACTCCATCATGGATACCATGAGGAGAGCCGTCTACTAACTCCCAGATTGTCAAGGTGACCATTTTCTCCCCAATTGGTCTCTCTAAAATTTAAGCAACGGGTCTCATCAAAAGACTTGTTCATATATGATATGGTTGGGAGTTTGATAAAAATGATGGCACCTGACCACCTTAAGTTTTGGAGATGGAAATTCTTCTTTATGAAATAAAGAATTATGATGATCCATTGTTTTTGAAGTATCTGATAATGGTACAAAGCTCAAAAAGAAATAAGTTTAATAACAAACTTTTGATGGATCAATCTTATGTTAATTATGAGCAATTTAATCACGAGCAATAGGGATATTGAATAAGGCCCGAAATTTTTCTCTCGGGATTGATAAGTTCATCTTGGTGATATACTTTAAAGTTATTAAGACTCACTAAGATTGGTCCATTAAAGGGAGTATTAAATTCACCCTAAAGTTTATGCTTACTCCCTCAAGGGCATTAAGTTTTTCCTCATGTTGTCTCTAATGCTTAAGTTATTATGTGCCCTAAAGATTTTGTGTCCGGGATATCTTGGCAGACATAAGTCCGGGTTTGGACCTCCCGGAAAACAACTTTAAGAAAAGCTTAAAGTAATTGTGTGATAATATATCACACTAAGGGATTACATGCTCACATTCAAGAAATATTATGATCATCAAGTTGTGGATTTTAAGGTATTCTGCAAGGAGTGAAAATCATTTTAAGTTCTATCCACAAAAGTTTCACTCTTGCAGGGGGAGCCATATTGTGGAATGGTTTCACCCAAATTCTTAAAGCATCGATAAGATGAAAATTAAATTGTGGCATGTTTTCGATCCCGATGTTTTAAGATATGGATTTGTGTCCCTTGATCCATATAAATTCAAGAATAAAAAATTTTATTAAGAAATTTATCCCGGGACATATTATATAAGAGTGCAGTCAATTCAAGTAGCATGTCAAGAGGTTCCTGCCAGACCCAAGACATTGTGAAAGAATGATTCCAGAGTCAATTATATTCAAGGCCTTGATGAATTAAGTTTTTGGTGTTCAACAAATAAGTATTAGATTTACGACATAAGGGTTGAACACATATAAAGTAAATTTTGGGTGCTTGTATGTAAGTATTACATAAAGATATTAAGTTCTAAGCACCATATTTAAGAGGCTTGCCTTCTAACGTTGCCGGCATTAAGTTTATGTGGCAGCCTATTATTAAGGGACTAATTATGACTCTGAAAATATATTGTTCTCGTTTCAAGTGCGCGCATAATTATGTGTATACATATTCATGAGAGAACAAATTGCACTCTTGGGACCATTGCAACACCATCTCCCCACAAATCTAAAGAGGGTTCATTTCTTTGCTGGAATGATATACTGTAGTCAATTAGTTCAGCGGTACTTAATTGACCGTTGTAATTTATTGTCTCTGTATTAGTTTCAACAAAGAGATGAGCTCATAAATTTTTCACTTAAGTTTAAGTTTATGGAGCTCATAAATTAAAGAAGTTCTATTTTGAGATGGGGTGGTATATTGTAGTAACTGGGTTTCTGTGGTACTAAGTAATTGACCGCAGTAATCCTTTTATCTCGTATGCCATTTCATTGATAAGTGGACTTATAAAGTTTAGCCTTACGATCAAGGGGGAGAATGTTGGATATTTTTGATCTAGGCTAAACCTAGGTCAACTTTTTCGGCTGCTACAGTAGCACTGCTACAGTAGGTCGGTGCTACAGTTCCCTGATTGGGGGAAATATCTCCAACTTACAGGTGGGTCCCCCTGTGGCACTGTGCATACTTATAAATAGAGGGGTGTATTTTTAGGGACTGGTTAAGGAAATGGAAAAAGACCACCAGAACTCTCCCTCACCCTCTATGCTGCCCAATCCAGCACAGCACAGCCAGCCACGGGAAGGATCCCTCCTGCACCTTCCTGAAGCTCCAGCAGCTACAGTGAAGGTGAAGAAGAGTAAGGGTTTCATCCCTCAAAGCCCTGGACTCCACCTCAAGCATCAAGATAAGTTTTCCTTAATTCTATCTCGCTTGTGGCTCAAATCTTGAACTAGATAATTCCTGAGGTCTTACAACACATAACACTTACACTTTCCACCACCCAAAACCCCATGGAGGGACCTCTGACGACCAAACATCTTGTTTACTTTCTGAGAAGCTTGATCGAAATGCCCGGACTTTTGCTTAGGGAGCTTGTCAGAAATGGTATCCATGATGCTGTTCATGATATTATCAGACTTCTGCTTAGGGAGCTTGTCAGCAATAGTATCCATGATGTTGCCCATGATCTTTTCAGCTGCGCTCTCAGAATGCTCCGACATCTTGACGTATTTTGAGCTCACTGCAGAGTACGAACAATATGATCCAGTCATTTCCCAAAAATGTATAAGACAGACCGGGCAGACAGCAGTAATAAGAGGAGGCAGAGCGGTGAAACGTAATCGAATATTTTCGATCGATCAAAATGTGATTGCTTTGACAGATTCCATTGGCAGTTTGGAACTATAAATTCATCCGAGATAAGAGGTGTACTCATTTATGTTGATGTACTATTTACTAGGACACCGATTCTGAGTAATAACTTCAGTCCCAAAACGCTCTAACAATCAATCAACAGCCATTTATGGAACAGTCTTCCTCATTTCTCACTAAAGCTTCATAAATAAAAACTTGGTACAACAGAATACTCCACCCATCAAAGCATATAGATTTTGATAAACAACTTTTGCGCAAGTATTGTCCAAATATAAATTTTTCAATCATGTTAAACAACTTTTGAGCAAGCATTGTCCAAATATAAAATTTTCAATCATGTTAAACAAGGGGGAAAACGGGCATTTCAGTTATCCAGTTCAGAAACATTCTAAAACTAACCCACCACTAAAATCACTGATAGGATACCTCCTACACAAACATCAGCCCAACCATCCACCTTCCAGCGAATCTAACCACATCAAGACGAATCAATCCCATATTTTTATCGACCAAACAGCAACCTAGGAAGGCCTTCGATTTCTTGCCGATGCAACCGAGGAAACGAAGGGCGTAATCAGCAGAGAAGACCATTCAATCCATCTCATGCCCACAACAGAAGCATATTCAGAAGTTCAGAACCCGTCTGCTAATCCGGTCAGAAAATGAAAAGAAGAACTGCTCAGGCAAAAAACCGCCCGACCTCGAAAGTTTTTCTAATCCTATAGAACAAATCCACCTTTCCGTTGGCACCATCCCTTTCAAGAAAAAAAGTAACTAGAAAAAGAAAGACTTCAGATTCCACATCGCCTGAAACACATCGAACTCCAGAGCCGCTGTAGAGAGGCCTTACCAGAGGGGAGAGCGGCCGAGGGGCGAGCAGGCGGGGAGGCCTCTCGGAGACGAGACGAACGCCCGGAGCAGGCGGCGGGCGAACGGAGCGAGAGAGCGAGAAGAGTATTGGTGGCTATGGGGAGAACAGAATCGCAGTAGTCGCCGCAGCCGAATTATTTTAGGGGGAGACGGGAGAGGAGCGTGACTGTCCCGTGGGTCCCACGAGGGGAACCTGTCGCTAGGTGCACCGGATTGCTGCGCGCATGAGGCTCCCTTACAGGTGGGGCCACTGGTAGTTTTGCAGGTCGCGGGCCCGCACGTAAGGGAATGTCGCCGTCGCCGTCGCTGTTTGGAGAGTAAACATGTGCGCCGGTGTGGAGCACGAGGAGAAAACGTGGGCCACGCGGAGATATTTTTGGACGTTATTGATTGGGTTGGCTGCTGCAGCAAATCGCCCTGATTGTTTCAGAGTAGGTCAGCATTGATGCTCTGCTAAACAAACGTTCAAACTGATTTTCAAACGTGGATTTCGATTGGACCGCAGAGTTGAAAACACGTTGATACGAGATAGTGTTTGGTGTCGCAAAGAAACGTAATCTTGCTAGAACCACCTTATGACACAGGATACGAGACCATTTGCTTGCGTACATGATAAAATCGGACGCCCAGTGTAAAAATCACGAAAACATGCTTTTATTTAGAACGAAAATGATGAAATTTCCCCCTTTTTAAAATACATTCTTTTGCTTAGTTTTAGAATACCTTTTGCTAAAGAAACAAGTTTTGAGTTCCTTGATACAGATTTTTCCATTGGTTCCATGCATTCTAGTGAGCTTTATTTGTGCAGCTCTTTTACGGTGGTTGGGATGGTAAACGTGGTACCATCGAATATGGTTTTTTTAGCCGCTCATTATGACATGATTTATTTTAGCCATGGACTAAAACATGATGAACACCTTTTTTTTTTAAAGAAGTCCACTCTTTCTTGACTCTTCCAAAGCAAATGATGATTGGCCTTCATTCTAATTGAGCCGACTCTGACACCGCGACTAAGGCAGCTGCAGCAGATGCTGCGACTAGGGCAGCCACCACCGACACCCACCTCCTTCCCTCACTAAGAACGTGGCGAGAGGGCCGCAACAGTCCACGGCTTGTTGGGATTTCAGCGCCTTGAGGTGTGGTGAGCGCCCGACGGCCTCAGTAGCTCGGCGAGGGGCAGCTCTTTCGATGTCCTCATCGTCGGCGTGGTCGACGGGTGGAATAGTTGGGTGGACGGTCGCCTATTGGGTACCATCAGTTTGGTACCTATTTTATCACTGTTAGATCATAGGGTATGCACGGCCTATAAAAATGTCAACCATCGTAAAATCTGTATTATTAGGTTTTGACTTCTGGGATCATATGATCCTAGATGAATAGTAAATTCATTACAAAATTGAAAATGAAGTGAAAACATTTCTTCCTTTTTTGGCATAGTAGATGTTTGTCTCTTCTATGTGTTTACAGTTTATGAATAAAAGACATCATAAACTAATGTTGTGGAAAGCCATTTTTGGAGCATCAAATTTATTTTTTTGACATACGTGACTATATATGTTGTTAAAAGTTTCAATTTTACTTACAGTCTTGTAAGCAGGATTATGTGCTTTGATTTCCGAAACAATACATAATATACTTATTAAATTCACTTGAGACCATCCAATCTTGTAAAGAGAGCGAAAGAGAGTTCACCTCCTGAAAAATAAGTCGGAGTCTGGAATATGCAACATATTTATACACTTTTCTATCGTGTTTCGAGACTGCTTACCATCTGGTTGCTGAGGGAGGGCACAAAGCTCCCTGTGACCGAGTGTTCATTGTATATGTTTTCCCTATACTTCTCATTCCAAAAATATATATACTTAGGCATATGTTGTCTCGATCGAGATGGGATGCGATGATCGGAGTGCTTTATTGTCCATAGACCGAACTGATTCCATTGATGAACATCATTAACACATACTATGAAACATGTTTAGTTCGGCTAGATGCCCTTGAGGAGCTAGCTTTTGTTTTCACAATCTAGGTGAAAAGATTAGGCAAGATAAAATTATGTTGTTGGCCGATCAAACTTGTTGGGTCATATATGATGAAGTAAACAGAAAGTGATGGGTATATGTAGGGGTCGTGCAAAGCATTATCTTTTTATCTGACATGAGTTTTTTTTTTGACCTAAATCTGACATGAGTTAGACCAGCTATTAGTAGTGGTTGAGACGGTTGAGTAGCATTGTTAAAGTTCCATGCCATAAAAGCATGAAATATGACGGAGACTACAAGGGTAGAGGGCCAAGTTGATGGGACCAAAGCGTGTATTTATAGGCACAATAATTTAAAAGAGAAAATCACATGTCATTATATTTGGACTGTGATAATTCGAGCCGAGCGACAAACTGTGTGCAATGCGGGAAGGCCCCCCTGAGACAAAGCGAAGCAGAGGCGGCGGGTGAACGGAGCGAGAGAGAGCGAGAAGAGTATTGGTGGGGAAGAGAACAAAATCGCAGTAGTCACCGCACCCGAATTATTTTAGTGAGAGAGGGAGCGTGACTGTCCCGTGGGTCCCACGCGTGGGCACCTGTCGCTACGTGGGCATGTCTGGCTTACAGGTGGGACCATAGGTAGTTTGCACGTTGCGGGCCCGCACATAAGGGAATGTCGCCGTCACGTCGTTGTTTGGAGAGTAAACAAGTGTGTCGGCGCGGAGCACGAGGGGAAAACGTGGGCCACACAGAGATTTTTTTGGACGTTATTGATCGGGTTGGCTGCGTGAGCAAATCGGCCTGATTGTTTCAGAGTAGGTCAGCATTGATGCTCTGCTGAAATGAACGTTCGACTCGTTTTCAAATGGGGAATTCGATTGGACTGTAGAGTTGAAAACACGCTGACACCGGATAGTGGGAGTAACATAGATAGTATCATGCATGCCACTTTGTCATACTATGTTACTCCTATGTTACTCCTAGACAAAGAGTAAATTCATTACAAAATTCATAATTTTGTAAAAATATCCTCCTTTTTTTCTTGGCGTAGTAGATGTTTGTCTTTTCTATGTGTATATAAAATTTTATGGATAAAGGACATATATTGTGTCCTAGAAAACAAGTGTTGTAAAAAAGCTATTTTTGGAGCACTAAATTGGTTTTTTACACATACAACAATATATATTATTAAAAGTTGAAAAAAATTGACAATTGGAACGTCTTTTTTGTAAGTTGGATTATGTGCTCCCAGTAGCACCTTTAAATTTCCAAAAATATAAAGGTTATACTTGTTCAATTCACTTGGTACCATGACGTCAAAATTGTGCCCTCTCACGCCCGCGTTGCTCTAGACCATCTAATTTTGTGGCTCCTCTCCTTAGAGGGAGGGAGAGAGACGGAAATATTCCACCTCACGAATACCTTAGTTAGAACTACAAGATGCCATAAAAAAATTAAATGGTGTGAGGTCAACAATGCCACTAAAAACAAGTTTAATAGTAGTATCTATAGATAGATCTACAGACGGAAAGTGAATCGGAGGCCGAGCTACATGTTACTCGGTTTTGCAAAAAAGAATTGAATTATTTTTTGATTAAAAAATTCAAAAAACATTTCTAGGTGTTGATAATATTGAAATCTACCACTGTGCAAAATTTTAATGATAAAATCGTTATATTTGGGCCTGGAAAAATGACAAATATGCATGCCTGGATCGGTGAACAGTGCACACTCTAAAAAAAATTGAAATTTTGACACATTTGTCATTTTTTGTAGTAACAAATAATACAATTTTTTTTTTGAAAATTTACACAGTGGTAGATCTCGAATTTATCTACACATAGGAGTTTTTCCCTAGATTCATTTTTTTTAACCGAGCTACATGTAGCTCGGCCTTCAAAAGACCACTCTCGCTCTATAGGCAACATGTATAATAGTTAGTTATAAAGATTTAGTACAACTTTTTAATACATGACCCACCTCTCACTCTCACAAAGTGCTAAACAGTACGTGTTGCAGCTATCTCTTAATCTACAACTTGATTCTCTTCTCTATCCTCCAAATTAGTAAACATCTGTTATTTAATTTGTATAACCTATTTACATAATCTTATTATACTTACTCTAACTATAGAAAAATAAAACAAGTCTGATTCGAGTTTCTTTGGGAAGATGCAAACTATTGATACACCTTTCTACCGTGTTTCGTATCAGTTGACAAGATTGTTGCTACTTCATGGATTCATGCTCACTACTACCAAGTGTTCATTGTACATGTTTTCCGTAGGCCTCTCATTCCAAAGAAATGCTTAATGTGCATATGTCGTGTCTCAGTATGGATGTGATCACCAAAGTGCTTCGTTGTCCATAGACGGAACCGAATCCATTGCGTAATATCTTTTTTTTTGAAACGAGGCAAAAACTTTGCCTTTTATATTGATATAGGAGAAGCAAACATGACACGGCCGAGAGCAAAAAGAAAAAAGTCATACATGACAGGGCGTACTAGACGAAAAAAAAGTAGCCCCGCTAGGATCCAAATCACCCTACTCCGTCTATTCTCTCAGAAAGATATATCGTCATATCTTCAAAACGCAACTACGCGGCGCGATCTGGGGGTCGGGAAGCAGATCAGGCGGAGACGTCCAGCGCCGACGGAGCCGGGAAATCGCTTCCCCCTGGGCCAGCAAGGCCAATCAAAGCTTCATCCGCTGCCGTCATGGACGGCAAGTTCAGCCTCAGGAGGGTCCTCAACCCGTTGATTGCCGAATCAGAGAACGGAGCCTTCTTGCAGGTGTTCGTGAATTCTTTCGTAGCCTCCACCAGGGGCATATCTCCAAAGTCGAGCCCCATTTTCTTGTGGAGGACACGCTGCGCTTTGCCGACCGCAGGGAGTTGAGGCTTCGCCGTGAGCCTGCTGCTACGACGGTCGGGGGCGGGCAGGGCCGCATCAGCACGTGGCATTGGCGGAATAGGCGTGGGCAGCAGCGGCACAACCGGCAGGCTGAACAGATCCGTGACACTGCGTATCACGATGCCAGATGAGGGAGCCGTACCCGCAGCGTCAGCAACATCATCATCATCACTATCGTCATCAGTATCGGCAGCGAGGAGGTTTCCAATCGTAGCAGCCTCCGCGTCAGCGTCAATGACGTCCGCGACGGGCTGAAACTCCTCCTCTCCCAGTCGCCCACCTCCTCGCCGTCCAGAAGTAGCACCTGCTGATCCAGCTCGGCGAGGTATGGCAGGAGCTGCTCCATCTCCTCGTCCTCATCATCCTCACTGGAAAATCCCCCGTCGCACAGCGCGTCGCCAGGCGAGATCAGCACCGTGGTGAGGTCATCCACGCTCTCTACGTCCACGCTGGGATGTCCCCCTCGCACGGCGCGTCGCCAGGCGAGAGCAGAACGGTGAGGCCCGCGTCCGGAGAAAGGAGCTCCTCACCGTCCAGCTGCATCACCTGCTGACCCAGCGGGTCGAGGCAGGGCAAGAGCTGTTGCATCTCCCCTTCCGCAGTCTCATCCTCTACCTCCACGCTCTCTACATCCACGCTAGGATGTCCCCCCTCGCACGGCGCGTCGCCAGGCGAGAACAGAACCATGGAGAGGCCCGGGTCCGGAGAAAGGAGCGGGTGACTACTAGTCAGCACAGGGGGGCACTCCAAAGCCGGACGAGAGACCTCCGGCAACACCTCCCCAGACGCAGCCGTTGACAGGCACAAAAGCACCTCCGACTCAGCCGCCTTGCGGTCGTCGTCCTTGCCTCGCATTTGCAGCAGCCCCAGGTCGGCTCTCTCGTTCTCTGCAGAGAGCACTTCGTCCACGCTCATCTTGTAGCCCCTCTCGATGGGCAGCACCACCCACGCCGCAGAGGAGTAGCACACATCCATCTCCGGGCGAGCCATGAGCACGTCCGCGAACGAGCGAAGCGTGCTGACTGGCGTCGCGCGTTGCCGAGGGAGGCTAGCCGGCCGGATCCTAGGCACGGACGGTGGCGACGCGTGGCTGTGCTCATGACGTTCAGGGCCACCTCCGTGCCGGCGAGGAGAGCGCTCGCGTGAGCGCTGGCTCATTGACACATGTGAAACATGTTAGGTGGACTAGACGACCTTGAGGAGCTAGCTCGTGTTTTTGACAATCTAGGTGAAAAGATTAGGTGAGACAAAAATATGTCGTTGGTCGATCAAATGCGCTGGGTCATATACGATGAAGTGAACCGAAAGTTGATGGGTATATGTAGGGATCCCACAAAATATCACATTTTTATCGGACATGAATTAGAGCTATTGATAGTGGTTGAGACGGTTGAGTAGCATGTGTTAAAGTTACATGCCATAAAATCATGAAATACCCCTCTGTTTGAGATTATAGGGACAGATGGCCAATTTGATGGGACCAACACGTATATTTATTGGTGTATTATTAAATCCTTTTATGCCTCTCTCTTTTAAGCTAGTGGTTGCTGAGGGGAAAACACATGCATAGACCTCACACATATTTGGCAGCATACAAATTAGGGAATTAAAAAAAAGTCAGTAAATGCAAGAGCCGATAGGGAAAATAGTATAACAGTTAAAATTAGACAATCCGAGAGAAAGTTATTACATATCCAAAAAATCTTAAAAAAAGACTTTTAATCCTAGACAGAGGGAGCAAGACACTGTTGCAATCCAATATGTGGGGGTTGAGTGAAGAGAGGTGTGTCCCATTCTCAGGTTTTTTTGGCAATTATCTCTGTAAGACTCTAACAAACCTTTTACTTCTTTCTAATCGAATGATGGAGCGCCTGCATTTCACCTAGAAAAGCGAGCAACAAACTATGCTGCTCCGTGATACAGTGTGTTTTGGCGGTGGGATAACTAATTTGACCCCACAAGGGAATGTCGCCGTCATCGCGCTGTTCTGGTGTGGTAAACCAGTGCTTCGGTATGGAGCACGAAGCGAAACGTGAGCCAGCCGCAGGAGTATGGCGCTGCTTTGCTGCAGTAGTATCGCGCTGTTGTGTACTTCTAAAGGTAAATCCAGTGCAGTTTGTGTTATAGGCTTAAGTTCAATTTGCAATTTGTAAAGGTAAATATCATCCACGACAGCCGCACTCTGTAAACTTGAAAGGAAACAAATACCACGAGAAAAGAAATAGAATCAATCTCGACAACCAGTCTTGCCTCTAGTATATATATAGCTGAATTAAAACTCGAAACAGAATGCACGACTCAACATGGCACCGTAAACGGATCGTGTGGCTGCGTGGGTATTTAGGGCGTGTTCAGAAACGGTCCAGATTCCAGCTTCTCACAAATCCTGCGTGGAGTAGGGCCGAACAGCTCATCTCAGCGGAGCTAGATCCGGGAAGCGGGCCACGTGGTTGATGTACAAAAATCGGAGCGACCCTTTGGGAAATCTCCGGATCAGCGAACGACGGAGCAATGCAAAATGACGGCCAGCCCCCCGCTAAGTGAAACAAACCAGTTCGCATATTTCCCTAAAAAGAGATCGCTGAGAGAAAATTACATAGAACTACCATAATTGTAGGCCAAATCACAGGTGAGTACCGGTTTTGGTGATTTTTTTCTAAATCGTACGAGACGTAGCATGACGAGCAACAAATAGCGCTGATGGTTTGTTTTAAGTGCTCCGACTAAGATGGCCCGTTATCAGTGCTGACGTGGCCGAACGGTCGTTAGCCTCTACCGTCCAGACCGAGAGCCTTGCGTACATGCTTTTAATTAGAAAAAATGACGAAATTTCCCCTTTTAAAATACATTACGTTGAGTTTTAGAATACATTTTGCTAAACAAACAAGTACTGAGTTCTTTGATACAAATTTTTCCGTCAGGTTTGGATTCTAGGGAGGTGTATTTGTTTTGTAAGTTTGGCCCTTTCTATTAGAGGATGTCTTTTTACTCCCGGGAGCATATGCTCCTCGACAAAGAGTAAATTAATTACAAAAATCATAATTTTGTAAAAAATATATTCCTTTTAGCCATATTTATATCTCTTCTATGTGTCTATAAAAATTTATGAATAATATATCTCTTCTATTGTGTGCTAGAAAAAGTGATTCTGGAGCACCAAATTTGTTTTTTTACACATGTGACAAATATCAATATTTTTACATTTGAAACGTCCTTTTTGTAAGGATAAGGTGGATTATGTGCTCCTGATAGCATATTTGAATTTTTTAAACCATAAAGTATATACTTGTTCAATTCACTTGGTACCATTAATGAATTAATCAAAATTGTGCAAGCTAAGAGTGCTCTCAGAATCTTGTGACTTTTCAGAGGGAAGGAGAGAGTGACAGGATGGTTTCACCTCCCGAAAAATTTAATACCTCATGACTATGCGCCATCGAAGAAAGAAATGGGGTTAGGCCAATAATAGCACTAACTATAGGAAAAGAAAATAAATCGCAGTCACAAGTTATTTGCGAATATGATTTATACACCTTTTCTATCGCATTTCACAGCAAAAACACATGTGGTTGCTCTTGGTTGGAGCTTTGCTCACTATGACCGATTCTTCAATGTATATATTATCCCTAGGCCTCTCATTCCGAAGAAATGCTTATTGCGCATATATCGCATCTCGACCGGGATGCGATGATCGAAGTGTTTCATTGTCCGTAGACCAAATCGATTCCATTTCTTAATATCATAGACACATGTGAAACATTTAGGTGGGCTAGACGACCTTGAGGAGCTAGGATGTGTTTTGAAAATCTAGATGTGAATATTAGGTGACCCTAAAAAAGGGTGAGAATATTAGGTGAGACAAAAATTTGTTGCTGGTTTACCAAATGTGTTGGGTCATATATGATGAAGTGAAAAAAAGTTGATGGGTATATGTAGGGATCGGGCAAAACATCACTTTTTTTTTTTTGACCGAGAGACCGTAGGGGTATATTAAATGATAACAATGGTTAAGAGGTTTTTTCTATACAAGTCAGCACTCGGCCAAAAATTTAGGGAGGAAAAAAGTCAAAATAAAAAGCTGCTACAGAGTACATTAAGTGAAGGTAAGGATGATCCAATCTAGGAGAGGCTGAACATACGGAGCTGGAACCCTGTATTGGTGCAGCATGAGATCACTTTGGAACAACACCTTCCATCTGGATAGAGTAGGCTGCTGGTTTTTGAAAATTAAGTCATTTCTGGATCGCCAGATATTCCAAAGGGAGCAGACTGCCACTTCCATGAAGCAAGGACCAAGAAAATCAGATTTAGCCTGAGCAAAGCGTTGTGACATGCCAAGAGAGCTGAGCCACTGCATCCCAATAAACTCCCAGCAAGAGGTGGCAAATGGGCAGTCAAAGAACAAATGATCACGTGTTTCAAGCACTGCAGAGCTGCATAACACACAGGAGGAACCACCCTGAATGTGCCAATGCTTACGTTGCATGAGGTCCTTTGTGTTTAGACGATCGTGCATGAGGAGCCAAGCAAAGACCCTCAGTTTGGGAAGGCATTTGGACTTCCATATGGCTTGTACAGAGCGATCTTGGGGCAGGGCAGAGAAGATAAACTGATAGTATTTTGCGGAAGTGTAAATCTGGCTACCCCAAGGGAACGTCCTAGCATCAACTGCCTCCGGAGCCAACTCATGTTCAGCTAAAATATCCGACACCTGACCCATCTCGCCAAAAGCTTGGACAGAAAGAGGGAGTGCGAAGGAAGGTAGCAGGTTCAAGGAGCTTCCCATGTCTGCTACTGAAGCATCTTCGTTGAGAGCATATGAGAAGAGTCTAGGAAATTTATCACAAAGCAATTCGCCACCATACCAGTAATCCTTCCAGAAAAGAGTAGAGCTCCCATTGCCCACATGCGTGGTGGTGATACTTCGGTAGGTGTCCACTAGCTTAAAAATATCTCTCCACCAAAATGATCCCCTTGGCGCTTGAGCTTGAGGTGGCGATTCTGGGTCATAAAGAGACCAAACCAAATTGACCCAGGGAGATCAACTTTGCAGAAGAATTTGTGAAGATGTTTGAGGAGCAAGGCATTGTTTTGTAACTCCAGATTCAGAATACCGAGCCCTCCAAATTTCTTTGGCCTGCAGACCATGTTCCATGCAGCAAGGGAGTTGACAGAATTTGAGTCTTCATCTTTTGCCCACAAACAGTGCCGCCTTGCTCGATCATACACTTTGATTATCGTCTTGTGAACTTTGAGTGTACACAAAAAATGTATTGGCAGGCTGGAAAGGATCGAGTTCACAAAGGTAAGTCTGCCACCATAATCAAGAAAACGAGCACTAGCATTGAGTCGCCTCTCGACATGATCAACAATAGGCGAAAGGTCCTGAACCGTAGGTCTAGAGGAACCCAGCGGAAGCCCAAGATAAGTGAATGGCAGTTGGCCAACAGCACAGCCAAATGTATTTGCCAGGAGAGCAAGCCGATCAGCATCAATATTGACCGGCATGAGACAAGACTTGGCATAGTTCACCCGAAGCCCAGTAGCAGCCGAGAAAGTAGAGAGCAACTCTTTGAGGGCAAGAAGCTGGTTAGGACAAGCCTGCAGAATTAGCAACGTGTCGTCTGCGTATTGTGCAATGGGGAAGTCTGTCCGCGGGATAGGTAGAGGGGGGACGAGCACTCCACTTTCAGCTAGTTGATTAACCATGGTTTGGAGCAGATCAGCCCCAGCGACAAACAGCACAGGGGAAAAAGGATCTCCTTGACGGACTCCCCGTTTGCAGTGGAATTTCTTCCCGGCAATCCCATTCAACAGAACCGACGAAGTACCCGAAAGAAGATTAAACGGACCCACTCCAACCATCTAGCGTCGAAATTCCAGCAGCGTAAGATTTCCAAGATGGCTTGATGCTCGATGGTGTCAAATGCTTTAGCAAAATCCAATTTAAGAATGACCACTTCTTTTTTGGACTGCTTGCATTGGTGTATATACTCATATGCCCAGGCGACACAATCTTGGATCGTTCTTGATTTGAGAAACCCATATTGGTTGACATGAACAAGGCTCAAAATCTTTTGCTGCAAGCAATTGGCTAACAACTTCGTCAGAAATTTCAGACTAGAATTAAGAGGGAAATTGGCCGAAAATCATTTGGGCTTGAAGGAGAGGCCACTTTTGGAACAAGAGTGATGAATGCATCATTTATGCTCTGGAGATTCACGCGCAGATGCCAGAAATCATCACAAAGCTTATAGAAATCATGGCGAATGATTGGCCAACATGTTTTCAAAAACAGTCCAGAAAAGCCGTCCGACCAGGAGCTTTGTCACAGGGCATCTCAGCAATCACCTTATCCATTTCCACTTGCGTAAATGGTACAGATAGGTCTTCCAAGTTGACAGATGGGTGGATGAACGCCGAGAAATTAAAAGAGGCGTCAATGGGGTTGGAAACTCCTAATCTGCCCTTGAAAGAATTCCAAAGAATTGCCTCCTTCTCATGGTGATCCGAGGCAAGAGACCCATCCTCCCGTGTCAGCGTCGAGATAAAGTTGCTTCTGTACCTAATCGTGGCCATGGAATGGAAAAACTTGGTGTTCTCAGAACCAAACTTTGCCCAACGAGCCGTGCAGCGCTTCTTCCAATATTCCTGCTTACAAGCTAGCAAATGCTGTAATTTCCGTTTTACAATGTTCCGAAAGTTCCATTCTGTAATGTGCAGCGGCCTAAGTTCCTCAATATCATCAAGCCATAGAATAGTGGCATTACACTTATCAATGATTTGTGAAAGGACAGAAATGCTAGTGCTCCAGATGCGCAGCCCCTTCCTCAACAGCTTGAATTTTGCAGAGATACATTTCGCACCATCCCCTGGACAATGGATGTCCCAAATGCGTCTGACAACATCAAGAAAGCCTGGCATTTTAATCCAATGATCTTCGAAACGAAAGATTGAAGCTTTTGGGATGTTAGTACCAATAGAAACAACACAAGGTGTGTGGTCAGACGTCGGTCTAGCTAGGGGTTTAACCATGGTGTTTGGGAAATGCAAGGTCCACGCCGGCGACGTGAAAAACCAGTCCAACTGAACCAAGAGGGGGTCAGTCTGCATGTTACTCCAAGTGTAACTGCGGCCCTTGATCGGCAGCTCTATCAAGCCCAGGTAGCTGATAATCTCGTTGAAGGTTGCAATGTCCTCCAAGTTTGCCCCGGGTCTGTTGCGACTATCAGAATAGCGGTAAAAGTTGAAGTCTCCTAATATAATCCAAAGGGAGTCAGGCAAAATATCCAGATGAAAGAGCCAGGCAACGAAATTCTCACGCTCAACTCCATTGCAGGGACCATAGACGTTAACCAAATTGAAATTTTCAGCCGACATAGTGGAGGTGAAATTAAGAACCATCCCAAAGCTTTCCTGAGTAATAACCTGACCGACAAACATGTTACTTGCCCAAAGGATCAAGAGCCCACCCGAGGCGCCAACAGAAGGAACAAAGGCGAATTGATCAAACCGTCTAGGCGCAAAGTTTTTAATAAAGCTAAGGTCAAACTCGGCTCGTTTAGTTTCTTGAAAACAAATTATCGACGCTCCACTCTCTTCAATCTTATCACGGATAAGAGGCCACTTCTCCGGACTATTAATACCACGGACATTCCAGCAAAAGAAGAACCAAACACGCTTATCACGACGAATAAAGTCTGACATAGTATGAGAATAACAGACGCAGATTAACAGAGCACAGCAGGTTACTCTTCACGCGCCTTCAGGAGAAGCTCCTCCGACAGCTCTTCTGGGGCAATGTGGCAATCTTCAATGCCAATACGCTGCATCTCCGAGACCTGCAGCACTGGGGGAGGAGTAGCCTTGGACGCCTGGGACTTGCGGCGAGAGGAGGTGTAGGGGATGGATTCATGCTTGAACCCCTTGCTGTTGCTTCTGGTGGAGCGACGAGAGAACTCATCCGTGGGCGGAGGATCCGTTTTACGTGGCCTGCCTCGAGCACGTGGAGCAGAAGTCTGACTAACCGCCAATGCAGAAGAAGAGCTAGAACCAGCGGCGCCCAGCGGAGCAGAACCAATTCCAGAATGAGCCATAGTATCCGTCGCAGCATTCCCACTGCCAGAGGATATGAAGTTCAGCATGTGATCCGGACAGCAGAGAGATTTCCTCCAAACTCAGGAGAGGAGTCCACAGTATTAACATCAGACAGCGAGCCAGAAGAAACATCAGACTGAATCACATTAGTAATGCCAGGTGTATCGAAGTGGACCCCAGCAGTCAGAGCATCAACAATTGCATTTCAGTAAACAGTGAGCTTGAGATCACAAAAGGGCCCTCAAAGAGGGAAATTGGGCCAAGCACCGGGGTCCAGGAATGAAGAGCCAGGTCCCAATTCACAGCAGAAAACAACTGGGCACCGAGCAGGCCAAAGTTCAACAGAGAGACATCAGCTTCAGTAGCCATCTCCATATTAGGCAGAATACGCCGAGTGTGGGTGGAGGACAACAACCAGGCTAGGAAATGCATGAACGATGGCCAAAAAACCAACACCAGAGAGCTGTTACTAGTCACATTATCACTATCAGAAGTAGTAGGGGCGAACATAAAACCAGTGACTTGAGCATCAGTTTCTTGTGCATGGAAAAGCACAGTCTCAAGAGGAGACTCAGCAATAATTCTGTCAGCCTCTAATTCACTGCCAGCAACATGGGCATTCCAAGCATCCAAGCCATCATCTGAGACATTTTCTTTAGCAGCCGTAGAGCGATGAGAAATAATTTCAGCAGAGTCAGTCACGACAGGGAGAGGTGTATCCCTAGTCAAAGCAGGAAAAGAATCGCCAAAATGGGAAGGAGAGGATATGCCATTAACGCCTGACGGGTAAATTGAATCATAACCGGAATCAATCAGAGGAGAGCAGTCCACAACGGCATCCTCCTCTAAGAAGGAGGAGATTCTTCCCGCGATTAGAAGGCGAGGAGATGAAAAGCGGGATCCAACAGGCTCGAGGCGAGATTTATTAGTTGGGTCACACCTATCGGCCCGGTGGCCACAAAGCCCACAACAGAGCATAAAATTTTCCCCGGGCAGAGACTTGAAGGATGATCCGTTAACTTGCAACTCGAGCAGGCCGGAAGATTCGAAAGTGGTACTGAACCAAAATCAGGAGCTGGACTCAAACAAGAAGCTGCGAGGTGACCCATCTTGTTACAATGAGAACATCTGCCCCAAAATTCGAAAATCTCTTCCGTAGAAGGCACCCAGCAGATATCAAGGGATAGCATGATTTCAGCATCGTCATAAAGAGCTTGTCGAGCATCAAGGATCCATCTCAGGGCATTACGTCGCTTAGACAAGGAAACCATGAGATCCTTTTTGAACTCCTTTCCAAACAACCGAGGGAAAGGTGGAGCCGTTTCCACAAGAGGGAAACAGAAATCCCCAATAAAGACTGATTGATTCACCAGCAATGAATGTTCCGCTGACCCAGATCGCGTGATTGGTGGGGGAAAATCAAATGAGCCGAATTTCAAATTAACTTCAGAGTTCATCAGGGAAGTATGATCCCTAGGTTGATTGATCGCTAGCTTAGCAGTACTCGGATGAACCTCCTGTGGTTGCCTAAGAAAGTCCAAATTGGTGCGAATGGCAACCGGTCGATGAACAAACCCCGTAGACAAATGCTTAGAATTCAACCAAACTGTGGCAGCGGAATCAACTGCAGATAAATCACCTCGGAAAAGTCTGAAATGACAGACGAAGTCTGGCCAGACTCTATCCCATAATCCATAGATGAAATGCCCCACCCGATTGGAAGCAACCGAGAAACGGAAGCGCCGATCAGACAATTGAAACATCCGAAAACCAGCAAGATCACCACCCAAACAGCATTGTAAAGCCAAAGCGACTGACTCCACCGAGAGTGGGAAGGAAGCGTAGGAGAAGGAGACGACCAAGAAGAATTCCTTGGACTTGGAGGAGGGAGAGAAATGAACCGTGGATCGGAAACGCCGACGAACCTGTTCCGCGAGCGCTAAGCCCGGGGAGAAATCCCAGTGTAGGAGGCCCTCCATCGCCTAGAGATCAGAGGAGACTCCATGGACGCCGGTGGGGAGGTGGGAGGTGGGAGGTGGGAGGAGCTCCATTGGCTCTATCACATTTTTATTTGACATATGATTAGACTTATTAGTGGTGGTTGAGACAATTGAGTAGCACGTGTTAAAATTCCATGCCATATATAAAAAGCACGAAAGACTCGACGTGTTTGAGACTAGATATTAGGATTAAAGAGAAAAAAATAGCTAATGCAAGAGAGAAAGCGGAAATGCGACACTTAAAATTAAAGAATTAAAGAGATGCCTTACATATCCGAAAAATCTAAAGAAAAATCTCAAAAGGCTTATAATCCCGAACAGAGGGAGCAACACAGTATGCTGCTTTTGCTTTGTGATCCCCGTGTATTTGAACCGTGGGATAATTCGAGCCAAGCGAAATGGCTAGCTAGCAAACTGGCTGCAATGCATGGAGCCGCTGACCTGCAGAAGATTCAACGACAGAGCCAGGGTCATGCCCACATGCCCACAGGAGTGCGGCCCGTGCTGCTGCACAGGCCCCAAATTTGTGGTGTCCCAAAATTTTCGTGTGGGCTGTATGCCTGTATAGAGATAATAGCCTGGAAGCAAAAAAAAAAGAAAAAAACATGGCAGCCCATTCAAGCGCAGTGCTGCTGCCCACTTTGTTTTTTCTTTGAGGGAAACTGCCACAGTGCCACTCCATGGCCGCTTGGAGAACACTGCATTGCTGGGGGCGTGGGGCTGGCTTACAGGTAGGTAGAGCAACTATAAAGGTTATGCTTATTCAATTCAATTGGTACCATTTATGACATCAAAATTGTGCACCCTAAGAGCCGTCTCACGCCCTCATTGCTCTAGACCATTTAACTTTGTGGCTCTGAGTAAGGGTGGGCATTCGGTCATGACCGAAATTTCGGTCTTTATTTTTCGGTCTTTGTGAAATTCGGTCAGTAAAATGTGATGTCCGAAATTTACTCACAGCCTTACAGGACCGAAAATTTCGGGTACCCGAAAATTCGGTCTCTAATTCGGTCATGACCGGAATTGACATACACGGCAGATAGCTCAAAAAGAATGATGAAAATAAACAAATTACCAATCGCACGTTGTCTCAAATATCCTAGAACAGGTCAAGATTAGTTCAGTACGCTGTGATCCATTGACTGATTTGACTCACGTTTGAGGGAGAGGTCGCAGCTTGCTGATGCTGTGCCGGTGCTGCCGCAATCTTCCCCAAACTCGAGTCTGTCCAGCAGCAGGTTGCGACCAGCGGAGACAGAGGTGGGCGAGCGGCACGGTGGCGCCGTGGAGGAAGGCGGCGGCTGGTGGGAAATCCTTGGCGCGGTGGCGGACAGAATGGAGAAGCACTGGAGTAGCCTGGCGGGTAGGGCGTCGCTGCTTTGGGGGTGAGATTCGTCCAGAATCTGGAGCGATTTGGGGAGTAATATGCGCCCTGGCTCTCAGGAAGATCAACAGTGTGCTTGGGGCTTGGGCGCTTGGGGCAGGGATTTGGATTTCGGCCCGGAAAACCGAAATCCGGCCGAATTTCGCCCATTTCGGTCACGACCGGTATTAATATTTACCGGTCGAAAACTTACAATTTTTGAGGAATTTGGTTCGGAAAATATAAATTAATTTAAAATTTACTGGAATATTTAATTTTTCGTGGATTTTTGCTATATTTTGTTCTAATTTTCAAATTTTGGTTCTAGCTTTTCATCCGGAATTTCACCCGAAATTACCGAAATCACCGAAATTCGCCTATTTCGGCCGTGGCCGGTAAATATGCAAAACCGAAATCCAAAACCTTGGCTTGGGGTGGGATGCTCGTTTCTTGGGCTCCCGGGAATATCAACAATAAAGACTATGTGGAATGACGCTGGGTGCCACATAAATCGGTCCCTTCGGTCTATTCGGGTTTATCGGATGTGCTGACCGAATTTCTGAACTAATTTCGGTCTTTTTTACTCTACTACCCAAATTTGCATCGGTCCTTTCGGTTTCGGTCATCTCGGTTTCGGTCTCGATCTTTTCAGTTTCGGTTTTCGGTCAGCGGTTTTTTTGCCCACCCTTAGCTCTGAGAGAGAGACACAAATACTCCTCCTCCAAAACTGCTTCGCGTACCACGATTCTCGTCCCACGTTTGTACGACAGTTCCCAGCCGTTCGGCCCCCCCAGGTTTCGATCCGGCGCCTTTTTGTCTTAGCGCCAGCCGTCTCCAAAACCTGGGGGGGGCGAAGTCACCAGCCGTTCGGCGGCCCAGGAAACGGCACAGTTCATATCATTTGAAACGCCTTCTTCCCGCCCCCAAAATATAGCTCGAGTTCGGCGATCACGGCAGCCACAGTTGGGCAATATTACAAAAAAACGCCACAGTTGGGCGATCAAAGAGTCTCGATCAAGCCACAGTCGGGCGATCCACGGCCACATGCGGCGTTCTGCTGATGCACAGATCAGATAGAGGCCGGCGACGGCACAGCAGTATCGGCGGCGCCCATGTCGATCGGCGTGGTGGTCGGAGCCGGCGCAGAGCTCGGGGCAGCAGTGTCGGCGGCGTCCAGGTCGATCTGCACCGTGGACGGAGGCTTGGCAGGCGGTGTCTCGGCTGGACTGGCCGAGCTCGTCTCGGTCGTCTCCGTCGGGGTGCCGTAGGTAGTGTCCGACGGAGCCGTGCTGATGTCGCTGAGGATGAGCCAGCGCTGCGCCATGTACCATGTCCTCAGCTCGGGGTCCATCGCGTCCGGATCGGCCCCCGTGAGGAAGGCGAGGTCGTGGTTCCTCTTCTTCGCCACGGTGCCGGTCCTGAGGAGCTCGATCTTGACCTTGGAGTTGGCCATGAGCGCCGACCACCTCTTGGCGGTGATGTCCTCCCTCTTGCCGGCGTTTGCCTTTGCGTCGGCGAGACAGGCCTGGATGGACGCCTGGAGCTTTGCCGCTGCCGGCTCGGCGTCCCTCGCCGCCTTGGCTTTCTTGTGACCCATCGGTGGACGGCCATCAGACGCATCAGACGCACCAGCGCCCGGGACGTACTCCTTGCCCTTGCCGAGCCCACGGCGTGTCTCCGCCCACTTCTCGCACCCCTCGATGACGACGAAGACGTGGAGGTACTTGAAGTCGGTCTTCTCGTCCTCCTTGTACGCCTCGAGCATCCGGACGATCTACATGGCGGCAGGACCGGCACAAATGAGCTACACGGCGGCGCAAAGAAAGGAATCACGGCGGAAATTCTCACCTCCATCTCGCGGTTGGCGCCGCTCTTCGGCCTGTGCGCCACCTCCTCTTGTATGCCGTGCCACTTGTTGCAGGCGGCCTGGATGTTCTGCCAATGGTTGGCCATGGCCTTCTGGCCGCAATTGATGACGCAAGAGGCGTAGTCCGGGTCGATCATCCGGCGCTCGTCGTACTCCGTCTTGACGCGCTTCCAATAGTTGTCCAGGGCCTGGTTCGCGCCGACGATCGAGTCGCAGCTGACCACCTTCCATGACTCGGCGAGCAGGATATCCTCCCTGCACGACCACTTGATGCGCGGCTCGACGGGCGGCTTCGGCGCCGTCTTGGTCGGCCCCTTCCTGGGACGGCGGCCTCCTCCGCCATCATTGGCCGGGTCCTCTTCCTGCGTAGGCGCCGTAGCATCTCCTTCTTCCGCTTCCGCCTCCGCCTCCGCATCCTCTGTGCCGGCGCCAGACGCACCTTGACCGTAATCCCCGCCGCCCTGCGAGAAGAACTCCACACCGCCCTGCGAGAGGAAGCCCGGGCACGCCGCCGCCGCCACCGAGCCGGTGGTGATGATCTCCTCCATGAAGGGGCCGGTATCTTGGCCCAACAGGGACTGCGCGGCGAAGGGGAGGGAACGGCGCAGCGATGGCGAAGTTGCGTAGCCCGGGGAGCCGACATACATCATCGGCGCATGGTGGGGGAAGGTGGTGTTGGGGTTGAAGCCACCATGCTCGTCGGCGTACCCGGGGGAGTACTGGGGGGGCGCGATCCAGCGCGGCGACGGCGACGGCGAGGCGACGGAGTTCTGGCTCCAGCCGGCGAACTGCGGAGGAGGACGAGGAGAGAAGCCCGCGACCCTGCGCTTGGCCGGCGCCGGAGTTGGCGGCTCCTCCAGCTCCTCCACCTCTTCTTCCTCGTCGACGGCCTCCTCGTCGACGGCCTGGGCCTTGGCCTCCGCCGCCAGGTGCGCGGACAGCTCCCTCTGCCGCTGCGCCTTCTCCCTCGTCCGGCGCTGAAGGTTCTCTTGTTTCAGGCGCGCCTCCTCGGCGATCCAGGCGGCGCTGCTCATGCCCGGCGACTTCTCCTTCGGCGCCCTCGGCTTCCGCGGCTTCTTGCCGATCATGGAGGCGCCGACCATGGAGGCGGAGGAGGAGGCGGCGACGGCGCGGGGGCCTGTGAATCGGGCGGGAGCCATGGCGGCCAGATCTGTGCAAATGGCGGGAACGGGGCGGGGGAGAGGTATGTGGGGGGGGGGGGAAATGGAGGGAACGGCCAAATTATGGAGGGAAATCGCCTTCCCTCGCCGACAAGCCTGGCCCGCGGACGCCTTTTGCCCCCCCAGGCCGAACCCAGCAGGCTGGGGTTGGGCTGGGTTCGCCGGCGCGAAACGGCGCGAAAACCGGCGCCAAATCGACTTCTGGGGGGCCGGCTGGTGGATTTTCGTTACCGCCGGCGCTAAAAAGGCCTCCTGGGGGGGCTCTGGGGGGGACGGCTGGAGATGGCCTTAGCTCTGAGAGAGAGACACAAATACTCCTCCTCCAAAACTGCTCCGCGTACCACGATTCTCGTCCCACGTTTGTACGACAGTTCCCACTTTGGGCAGTTACTATTCTGTGCTAATTAATCCTCTCCCACATGCCCAAGTCCCGTCCAAACCCAAACCTGCACTGTCGCACCTCTTCCCTCCATACTAAGTGAAGTCCTCTTGCATGTGGAAACTAGAAACGGAAGCAGTTTTCTAAAAAATTGAATTTGCTTTTTATATTTAGAATAATTCAGAAAAAAAATCTTAGGTGTAGATAATATCGGGATCTTACTTGCACTGGATGCTCTATGCTCACACAAGCTGAGTCAGACCCTAAACCCTTGGTCAACACCATGATGGGTGAACAGGAGGGCGACCTCGCGGGCGACGCTGGGCTCTCTGGCGTGGTCAGTACGGCTGCTCCCGGTGGACGGTTCTGGGCCCTATCGTTGACGGAGAGCGAGTCGGAGGACTTGGTGGCGTCCTCCGTCGAGGCATTGCCTAAATACTTCGAGGGTTCATCGTCGCCGACTCACAAGATGGCTGATCTTGGTGGATCTCGTGCGACTAAGAGATTGGAAAAGTGACGGCGACAGCGACAAGCGGTCAAGGAATGGATCGAGGCAACGACGCCGCAGGTGAGTCCTAATCGTTTTCGTCCTATACGCAGGTGCTCGCCGGAGCCTTCTATGCTGGTGCTATCTCCGTCAGTCTTCATCTTGGAGCAAGATTTTGATGCGGCGGAGTGGATCACGGTTCAGCGGAGGAAGAACAGAGAGGGACGACGTCGGCGATCTACGCCGGTGAGGAAGACGACTGTTCACAGATTGTCGACGGTGATTACGGATCGCGATTCACCAGGAAAGTTCAATTTTTTGGAAAATTCTGTTAAGGGCCATACGGGCCTCCATGCTGGGCCTTTCGCAACTGGGGAAGGGTCAAACGGACCCCCATGTTGGGCCTCGAGAAAGAGACAAGGGGCTTATGGGCCCAGCAAGATCGATCAACCATTCAGCGAAGGCTGGGGCTTCGTTCCATCGTCTCCTAGGGTTTTTCTGGTCGAGGGATTCGTCTCCAGCGCCGCACGTACATCCTGCTGCGATGGTGAATCGTGGCGGCGGGAGCGGCCCCTTCGGTCGTGGTTCTGGTCCGCCTGTGGGGAATGGAGGCAACCCTGATCGAGGAGCCAATGCTGGACGCGGTGCTGCTTTCGGTGGCCGCGGAAACTTTCGCGGTGATGCCGGTGCTGGACCAAGCAACTGGCAAGGTCATGGTGGTGCTGGCCCAAGCAATTGGCAACCTAATGGAGGGAGACAGTTCAATGCTGTTTGTTATGATTACGGCAACAACCGTGGCCGCGGAGGTTTCGGTGTCCGGGGTGGACACAATGGCGGTGGCCGCGGTGTTCACAATGAAGGTGGCAACGGAGGTTTTGGAGGTCACCCGGATGCCAACCACGGGGATTTCAATGGTGTGTTTCACCCGGGGGCGGGAGATGAGTTCTACGACAACCTGGGGTACCGCAATAGGAGGAGGAATGAGTTCCGAGGAACACGTGGTCGTGGGGCAGTGGCCGGGGAAGAAAGGTACTGCGTCCAGTGGTGCTAAACAAAGGGAAAGAGAAAGAGGTTGTGAATGATCAGGCTGTTTCGGATGCAGCGGTCACGGCGGCGGCTTCTAGAGTAATGGAGGCGGTGTTGGGGCAGCAATCAGCCAACACGACGGCTGTGGCTGGGCCTGGCAACCAGATACATGCTCTAAACCAACCCTCTGCTGCAGGAGACAGCGTTGAGGTGACAAAAGCGGCTGGTTCTTCAAGTGGAGCTGCTGTGGAAGCCAGAGGTAGCAAGATCCTGAAGAAAAAAGATAAAAGCACGGATAAAGTGAAGTGTTTCAGATGCAATTTGCATGGTCACTACTCTATTTATTGCACTGCAATTTTATGTGATTACTGTAGGGATGCAAACCATGCCAACGATGACTGCCCTTTGCATGATGCGCCGAAGCCAACATTGTCAGTGTTTGGCTATGCTCATGAGGAGTTGATGGTTTTTGCTGTGGCCAATTCGGATTCTTACCGTCCGAGGTCGAATAGTGGAAGGTCCGAAAGGATCACTGTTACCGGTGGCACTCTCACCGCTGAGGAGATCGTTCGAGTACTACGGTGTGTGGTGATGGATGATGACTTTCCATGGGACATACAACTGCATGGTGAGAATGTTTATAGAGCTGAGTTTCCGAGCAAAATGGAGCTTGTCAGAGCTATGCGATTCGGGTCTTTTGAAGCTAAGGAGAACAGCGGGATTTTTATTAAGTTCACTGAGTGGAAAACAGAGGTTAAACCCACTCAGCGTTTGGAGAGTGTATGGCTCCTTATAAGTGGGGTGCCAGACGGTTTGCTGGATGACTACTTGGCACTTTGGGGGATGGTAGGCATGTTTGGCATAACAAAAGCGGTTGATATGGCCTATACTCGGAGACATGAAGTGGTCCGTGCTCGTGTTCGGGTCACAGATATATCAGCCATTCCATACCGTAAAATTATTATGTATGAAGATGAGGGTTACCGTCTGTCTATTGAAATTGAGATGGCGGAAGAGGATGTGGACATGATCGATGGTGGAGAGGCAAATGATGGGGATGGGAATGGAGGTAATGGGAACAATGAACAGGGAAAAGAAAATCAAATGGATGGCCGTGTTGATGATGCGGGAGCTAACCGAGTCGCGAACAAGGACAACAATAATGATGGCAAGGGTGCAACGCCGGGTGTGCAGTTACCTGACACTATCACAAAAATGGTTTGCATACAGCCAAACATACGGTTTGGGAGTTTCTCGGATAGATGGTGCGACATGGTAGAGGAGGACGAAGAGAATGAAAAGAGAAAATCGCTGAAGGATGCTGGGAGGACTCTTTTTCAGTCTTCGTTGAGTGGGAAGAAAAGCTTGGGTGATCTTATGGGGATGGAGTCGGTCCAACCGGTTGATGAAGAGGTCGTTGGCAGGGTGGAGGGTTCCGGTGCTATTTCTGAGGCAGTTGCACTGAACAGTCCGGTGCGTACCAACTACCGAGGTGCGTCTTTGCCGATTCGCTCGGCAGCTTCGCCTACTCGCATCACTAAAAGATGCCTCTGCCCGGAGCTCGCTGGCTCCTTCTGTCGCTCCTGAGGCAGTCACCCCTATCCGACAGGTGGTGAAAACCTCGGGTCTGATTGGTGCTGCGGCAGCATCGGTTGGATTGCTGGAGAAGACACCACAGCCAACGGTGACTGCGTGCAAGGAGACTGGTCCACTGGCTGCCAGCTACACACCATCGAGGGAGGAGCTGGCTGCCTTCGGAGGCATTGCTGAACCTACATCGACAGGTATGCGCTCGAGTGCACGCATTCGGGCACAGCCTAACGCGGATGCACCACAAATGGAGCGAGCGATGGACAGGGCCAACTCTCGCGACATGATAGGTTCAATCTCCACCCGTAAATTTTCCTTATGCAATTTTTCAGTAAATGGTGTTGTAGCTAGAGCTAGTAAATTAGGGGTCTCTCTAGGAAAATCGCCGTCTGAGATTACGTTTTCAGTCCAGAATCTGAAAGATGTTGAGAAGGATAGATCTTTAACTATTTTGAATAATAATTTGAGTAATACTGATGACAACCCACATAACCTGTTTGTTTCAAAAGTTTCTGGCCTTTGTGAAGACCTAACGGGTGAGGAGGTTGGAGATTTGGAAGATCAAACGGATCTGCCATGTCAACACCCAATTACTAAACGGGGGAGAAAAAATTATTTTAGACAAAAAAATCTAAGACGTAGTGCTAGACTTAAAAAGAACAAACAATGAAAGCTTTTATTTGGAATAGTGAAGGTTTCAGGGATACGGCAAAACATTTGAGAGTTCAAGAATCTATACGAGATTATAACTTGGACATTGTAGCTTTGTTAGAAACCGGGCGATCTAGCTTTCCAGCTCATTTTTTAAGGAATTTGGCGGTTGGTAGGGATTTTTCTTGGTTTTGTCTACCACCACAGGGCAGATTGGGTGGTATTTTAGTGGTTGTTAATATGGAATCTCTGGCTGTTCAAGATGTTGATGTCGGGGACTTCTGTGTTAAATTTCATCTAAAATCGAAAGACGGTTTTGAATGGAATTTCGTTGCAGTTTATGGGGCAGCTCAAGAGTTGCAAAAGCCCATTTTTTTGGCTGAGCTAGTTAGAGTATGTGAATCATCCCCATTACCTTTGTTAGTTGTGGGGGGGGGGGGGGGGGGGATTTCAACATTATTAGAGGACCGCATGAAAAGAATAATTCCAATTACAATCCACGTTGGCCTATTCTTTTCAATGCAATTATCGAAAGCTTGAGTCTAAAAGAGATTCAACTTTGTGGTAGACAATACACTTGGGCTAGTCGAAAAGACACGCCCACATTCGAGAAGCTTGATCGTGTGCTTAATACGGTGGAATGGGAACAAAAATTTCCGTTGGTAACAGTTCAGGCTTTATCACGGACAGGTTCTGATCATACCCCACTCCTTATTGATTCGGGTGAACAAGCTCACCTAGGCAATACGTCTTTGTTTTCATTCGAATTGGCCTGGCTAAGAGAAGATGTTTTTTTTGAAATGATTGCAAGGGAATGGCAAGCACACGTTAGGGGAGATTCTCCTATTGAAGTTTGGCAAAAGAAGATAAGACACCTAAGACGATACCTTCGAGGATGGGCACGTCATAGAAGTGGGATTTATAGAAAAGAAAAAGAAAGGTTATTACAAATTATTGATAGCCTTGATATTAAAGCTGAGACAATTCCCCTTAACACATCAGAACGTGATGTGTTGAGGAAAACTAATGATAGTTTATCTAAACTAAGAAGAGAGGAAGAATCAAAATGGGCCTAGAGGGCTAAGGTTAAACATATACAAGAAGGAGGAAACAATACGAAATATTTCCACCTTATAGCTAATGGAAAACATAGAAAGAAGAAAATTTTCCAATTGGAACAAGAGGAAGGAGCTATAGTAGGGGATGAGAATTTAAAAGTTTATATCATTGAATATTATAAAAATTTATTTCGGGCACCGGCCAAAAATACCTTATTATTAGACGAGGAACATGTTTCGGACATGCCTCAAATCTCTAGGGCTGAGAATGAAATCTTAATGGCAGATTTTACATCTGATGAGGTTTCCTGCCGAGTTTTATCAAATGTTTTGGAGCGTGATTAAGAATGATTTAATGGCTTTGTTTGTTCAGCTACAACAAGGCCTTTTACCATTATATAAACTCAATTTTGGGGTGATCACTCTGTTGCCAAAAAAAGAGAATGCGGTTCAGATTCAGCAATACAGACCGATATGTCTGTTGAATGTGAGCTTTAAAATCTTTACGAATGTTGGGACGAACCGTATAACTCAAATTGCTCACAAAGTAGTTAAACCGGCCCAAACTGCTTTTATGCCAGGACGACATATCCTAGAGGGGGTAGTGGTCCTACATGAAACTATCCATGAACTTCATAGGAAGAAAATGGATGGGGTACTTTTTAAGATCGACTTCGAAAAGGCATATGATAAAGTTAAATGGCCTTTCTTACTACAAACGTTGAGGATGAAATGTTTTGACAAAAAATGGTGCGATCTCATTCAAAATTATATTATGTTTGGATCGGTTGGCATACGGGTCAACAATAATATTGGACATTATTTTCAGACTAGAAAGGGGCTTCGACAAGGTGATCCTCTTTTCAGACAACCATTTTATTGCAACATTCAATAATATTAAATTTAAACAAATCGCGGATCACATAAGGTTGAAACATGAATCAACCAGCGAAAAACAAAACCCATACAACAACTAAACATCCTGTAGTCGGCTAATATGCTGCTACCTTGCCCGGCTGAAAATATTCTGAGCGATTGTCAGAAGATGTGTACACTAAGTGGGCATCAGACCCTGATGATCTGGCAGAGAAGAAACTGCTGTAGCTGAATCCAATGAACAGGCATACTGACAACGTTGCGAAAAATCCAATATGCAAAATATGAATACGCCTATTCTATGTTATTTTCCAGGATGATACTGGTTCGTTGCTCCTAAGTGGACTGTTGCTCACTATGACCGAGTGTTCATTGTACATGTTTCCCTATGCCTCTCACTCCATAGAAATACTTTAATGTGCGCATAGGATGAGATGATCGAAGTTCTTCATTGCCGATAGACCGAGGAGCTAGCTCATTCTTTTGAAAGTCTAGATGAAAAGATTAGATGAGAGTATGAGACAAAACATAAGAGTATGTATATATAGGTTGCTGGTCGATCGAATCTATTGCGTCATACTAGATGGAACAAAAAATTGATGGGTATATATAGCGACCGTGCAACACATTACCTTTTTATCTGACATGAATTAGACTTGTGAGTAGTGGTCGAGTAGCACGTGTCAAGGTTCCATACCATAAAAGTTCAACGACGATAGACTACGCTGCGCCGTGGTACCGTACGTGTATTTTTTTTGATTTTGAAGATATATTACTCAACCGAATCAGAATTACAATCAGTCATAACTTGTTTCAGTACGTGTATTTGGAGGTGTGGGGATATATAATTCGAGCCGAGGGAGAAGGCTAGCTAGCAAACTGAGCGCTCGACGAGGCGGCCTACGGTATGTCGCTGCATATCCTTCCATGTGGGAGAACTGACGGATCCGTGAATTATGATTGCCATCCATATACTCCCTCCATCCAACAATAACTGTCTTATTTTTGTCAAAAAGTGAATGTATGTAGACATGAAACATGTATAGATACATCCACTTTTGTGCAAACTTGAGACACTTATTTTGGGACGGAGGGAGTATGTGATGTAACAAACTTCGATCCTCAAACTGTTCAACAAGAGTCACATCTCGCAATCTTTCTCCAGGCACGTCCTGTGCTGACACCTCAATCGTAAAGGAAGGAAGAACGCACTAGATTTTAGGGAGCCTGCTCGACGGAGAGACACGTGCTGATAACGTGTTGGACAACCTCTGCTGGCTGGCCGGTCCGAGGGTGTACAACGTAATCGAAATAGACGGAGACGCGAAGAACACACAAGTACATAAAATAAATTGACACAGGGACTATGCAAGGGATCTCTTTATTAATCTATTTCTGTAACTGGTATGTACAACTCTTCTCTGTTAACTGGTGAGAGCCCCTCCTATATCTACTAGCAAAAAGCCCGTGCGATGCTACGGGCTGATGAACAACGATTCATACATCTCATAGAAGTGTAAGATAACAAATAAGCTACGGATAACAAATGCATACGCAAACTTCTCCGTCTTTTCTCGTTGGTCACTAATTTTTTGATGCTATTACTTGTGGTCTCCATAAAAAATTAAAATATCTCAGATGATATTACTTAGATATGCTCTCTTTGTCCATGATCTCATGAACCAAAGAAATTTTAGCACACTCGTTAGTTATTATGTAAACTGAAAACAGTGAAGCTTTACAATTTACATGTAAAGACTGAACGGTATATTTGTTTCGAATCATTCTATGAACTTATCAAAAGAAAAAGCACACAAATGAAAAGAAGCAGGTAAATATAAAAAAATAACATAATTTTTTTATTACCAACATGCACATGAACCACAAGTCCAATATATTAAAAAAATCAGGGTGAAGCCATACTTGATTTTTTTTCAGCAAACCAGGATTTCAAGCGATGCACCATAATCCATAATTCCGTTGAGTGGCTCTTTTGTTTTGATTTAAGTGTAGTTACAAATTTTCACGTGTAAAAACTGAAGTTGCTAACAACAAATTGTACAAACTGAATGTGAATTTCCACCGGCAAACAAATCGAATAGCTAAACAACAGCAAGATTAATAAAAAGAAAAATACAAAGCGGAGGAGCAGCAGCTAGCTAGCAAGCTAGCAAACAGATCGAACGAGCAGCAGCTAGCAAACAAATCGAACACGGAGCAACATCAGCTAGTAAACCGCAAACAGATCGAAAAGGCGGATGCGGCCAACCGCGCGACCAGGCGGCGACGGGAGCTAGCAGCTTGAGCAACTGGGGAGGAGCCAAGGACGCGCGACGGCTGCAGGTCGCGAGCCCACAAATTGAGCCACGTCGTCCTCCTACTACTCCTCGGCGCCGCTTGTCGGAGGCGGCGGCGCGGGCGACCTGGCGGCCGGCGAGGATGTGCGGCGGGAGGTGGCCCAGACGCGGGCGACCAGGCGGCCGGCGAGGATGTGTGGCGGGAGGTGGCACAGGCACGGGCGAAATTATTTCCTTAATCAGCCTAGCGATGCTGGGGTAAAATCGGAAAATCAAAAAACGCACCATCACCTCCTCAAGCCATATTATATTGTAGAGATAATCAGCCTAGCGATGCTGGGGTAAAATCGGAAAATCAAAAAACGCACCATCATCTCCTCAAGCCATATTATATAGTAGAGATATATACTACTGTTGGACCAGCTGGATCAAAGGGATAAGGCCCAATTAGTAGGGAAACTTTGACTAGGCAAAAGGCCCTTGCGTGGGCGTACAGTTTCCTAACAAAATCAATACCTCATTTATGACTACGTGCCATCAAAGAAAGAAACGGTTCAAGGCCGACAATAACCACTAACTATAGCAAAAGCACAGTTAAAAAATAAATACCAAAAAAATAAATAAGTCGAGCCCTTATTAAATATACAAAATATGCATGCACCTTTTCTTTGGCAGATGAGACTGAATCGTTGCTCTTACGTGGAATGTTGTTCACTATGACCGAGTGTTCATTGTACATGTTTTCCCTATACCTCTCACTCTGAAGAAATGCTTTACCGGGGTGTGTCGCATCTCGACCGGGATGAGATGATCAAAGTTCTTAATTGTCCATAGACTGAACCAATTCCATTGCTTAATATCATTAACACACGTGAAACATGTTTTAGGTGGGCTAGACGATCATGAGGAGCTAGCTCGTGTTTTGACAATCTAGGTGAAAATATTAGGTGAGACAAAGCATGCGACTGCTCGGTCAAAATGTGTTGGGTCATATATCATGAAGTGAATAGAAAGTTGATGGGTACATATAGGGATCGTGCAGGATATCACTTTTACATGACTTGAATTTTCGACTTGTGACTAGCGGTTGAGTAGCACATGTGCCATAAAAGCACGACGATATATAACACACTATGCTGCTCTATGATATCTTATTTGGGATGTGGCCGGGTTAATTCGAGCCGAACTCAGACTGTAGCAAACGGCGATGCAATGCATGGAGCCACCAAGCTGCTGGTTATTAATTCAACGAAAAAGCAAAGCAGGCGTACGGTGTCGCTGACCAGGTGTGCAAGGAGGAGGGCACTATATTTTTTTCCAAGTCCTAAAAGTCCTAAAAGTTGCACGGTGACCGGTTTGCTCGAACGAGCGCACGCGCTCTGCCTAATGTAGTCAATCAATCCCGCATCGTGCCCCCGTCCCGACAATTTTCACTTGGGCGAAAGCTGACATCGACATGTCCTAATGGTATGGTATCGTGCCGTCCTGACAATTGTTAGAGTTTGTTGCAGATGGTATTCTTGTTTCCGCACGTGTCTTGACACTACATTACAGAAAATGCAAAATTAAGTTGACGATTGTCTACCCTTGTTCCCATTCCTTGATCCGAACATCATAGAAAGTTGGCAAATATGTTCTTGACCGGCGGCGACGCTCTGTCACTTCGTTGTATCTTGACTGTCCAACAACGCTCTACCCCTCCTAAGCAACTCGACACTACCGAACTCACCAGCAACAAATTTTTAAGGAGTGCAATAACTGTGTATTCTCTACGTTTAACATAGTGGTCATAGCTGCAATTAAAACCCCACCAGCATCAACTTATTTGAAGGAGTGCATCAACTGAGTCTTCGTTTTCAGTTGCAATTAGTGAGGGATGACAACAACTAAAACACTACCGGAAACAACTTATCTAACGAGTGCATCAACTTTTTGAAAGGGGGATAAAACCGCGCGCGGCCTCTGCATCAAATAATGCAATTGCAACGTTCAGTAGTATCAAATTTAAACAAATCGTGGATCACATAAGGTTGAAACACGAATCAACCAGAAAAAAATCATATAGCAACTAAACATCCTATAGTCGGCTAATATGCTGCCATATCTAGCCTGACTGAAAATATCCTAGCGTCTGTCAGAAGACGTGTACACTAAGTGGGCATCAGATCCCGCTGATCTAGCGCCAGGAAAATCTCCCGTAGCCGAATGCAATGAGCAGCCATACTGCTGACCTTGCGAAAAATCCAATATGCAAAGTATGCATATGCCTATTCTATGGTGTTTCGCATGATGATCCCGGTCCGTTGCTCCTAAGTGGACTGATGCTCACTTTGACTGAGTGTTCTTTGTACATGTTTTCCCTTGGCCTCTCACTCCGAAGAAATGATTTACTGCCCATATGCCACGTCTCGATCGAGACGAGATGATCGAAGTTGTTCCATTGTCCATAGACCGAAACAGTTCCATTGCTTAATATCATTAACACACACAAAACATGTTTTACGTGTGCTAGATGACCATGAGGAGCTAGCTCGTGTTTTGAAAGTCTAGGTCAGACAAAACATAAAAGTATGTAGTCCCTCCGTCCCAAAATAAATGTCTCAAAGTTGTCCAAAAGTGAATGTATCTATACTTGTTTTATGTCTAGATACATCCACTTTTTGACAAATCTAAGACAGTTATTTTAGGACGGAGGGAGTATATAGGTTGTTGTTCGATCAAAATCTATTGGGTCATACAAGAAGATGAAGTGAACAAAAAATTGATGGGTATACATCGTGTCACACATCATCTTTTTATCTTACATGAATTAGCTAGACTTGTGAGTGGTGGTTGAGTATCACGTGTCAAGGTTCCATGCCATAAAAGCACAACAACGACGACACGATACACTATCCGTGGTACAGTACGTGTATTTGGGGGTGTGGGATAATTCGAGCCATCGTTTCTGTTTTGGACGTACGTGTATTTGGACGTCCACTACAACAAAACTACTCCCTCCGTTTCGAATTACTTGACTTGGGTTTGTCCAAATACGGATGTATCTAGACACTAAACAAGTATAGATACATTCGTATTTGGACAAACCCAAGTCAAGTAATTTGGAACGGAGGGAGTAGCGTATAGACACGCTTTAAGAGAGACGGCTAATTGATCCCGTGTTATCCCAACCCCCACCAAAGCGCCACTTATCCTGTAACTACGAAAAGATGCGACGGCTCAATGCACCGTATCTATGTTTGCCTATTGAATTACCCTCCCTCAAAACTGTCGAATTTATATCAAACTAAAGACGGGAAAAGACACGGAGAGAGGTCGTCTCAAGCGAATTTTTCTCGCGCGTCGCTCGGTCAATGAAACAAATTGCGCGAACGGAAATTTTCCCGGCGCGTAAAATTTTGGGCGGTTAAGATGCAAACTCTTTTATCTCGAGCACCACGTAGCAGAGCTTCCCGCACCTTCTTCCCTATTCTCTCGCCACTACCGCTGTTGCGCCGCCACCAGTCAAGTCCCTTGGATCGCAGGGCCGCCGCCGCCGCCGTCGTGCCGCCATCCATCAAGGCCCCTACGTCTTAGCGCCACCAGGTCGCTGCAGCATCAGGACGATTCTGCACCCGACAGGTCCTCGATAGCGAACCCTCTTGTGTCTCCGTCGACGATCCGGGACCTTGGCCCATCCAGAATTAACCATCTATCTTCAGCCTCTTTAGCAGATCATCCATGACGAACTGGGATCCCCCTGCATGTATTCTCTCCTGAGTCCGATCCCAGTAGCTGGTCCGGATCAATCGCTGCCCCCAGAACTTGGAAGGAAACGAAAGGTAAAAGACTGTCATAGCTTGAAGATTGCATCTCCCCTTTATTGGTTTCAGATTTCTTCCTCGTATGATGTTTAATTATTTCTGCATTCGTGTATTTGGTAGTGCTCACCCAGTGTTTGATACTTGTTCTCTATCGTTGGTTTAGAATTTTGGGGCTACGGAGAGGATAGAAGGGTTGTTTCACAACTGATTATTCTTCATCAAGGTCTGCTTCAGTTGATTAGAGCGAGGACATTAAGATCTGGTAACAATTGGTAGTACAAGAGTGAACGTGCAATTCTGAATCTAGGTCTGCACCATCATCACCTAGGTAAGTTTAATGTCATGTTGATTTCGTTCATAGAGATTTGGAAATATGGATGTTTGCACAGGAATGACACACGTATTTTTAATCCCTCGGTATAAGAACACGAGTAAAGACTTCTTATCAGAACCTTCCGTTTTCTAATTCAGTAATTTTACTATAGCCTATTTAATAGAAATACCATCGAGACCAATGTTTAGCAGTATTGGTTTATTGGGTAGCAGTATTGTTTTATTGGATAGCAGTATTGTTTTCTCTACTTTTCTCCATTTGTTTCTAGTTCAGTAACTCAAATTAGTACACAAATAGATAACAGTGTTATCGATGGCATTTAATAGAACCAATAAATCAAATCAGTACTCGAAAAGATATTAGTTTTATCTATTCTAGTTCTTGTTCAAACGGGCATTCCTTTAGAAAAAATGTGAGTACCGATTTGAGTGGATGTCAACATTTAATTTTTTAATATGACGGAATACATCAACTCAAGTGTTTTTTTTAAAATGCATTAACACTGAATATGACTTGTATTCTTGGTGAAACGTGCAAATCAACATAAAAGAGAATATTGGCCCTCATAATCTGTTGAAGAGTATCTTTGTATTCCTCGATTTTATTTTATCTGGAGGATAATCGTAATACGAATATTGTTACTATAATATCCAGTAGAGTTCTTCCCAACTTATATTCTAATTCACATGTTATATATCTCTTTCATTTCAGTTGGTGGTATAGAATAATGGATAAGTCTTGGATTGATAAACCTAGAACTAGTATTGAATACAGAACAGGTGTTCACCAATTCCTACTATTTGCATTCCGTGATGTGACAAACAATGGAAAAGTACTTTGTCCTTGTGTTAATTGTGCAAATTGTCTAATGAAGAACTACAAGGAGGTTAGTGAACATTTAAGGTGTGATGGATTCTTAAAAGGGTACACTGTATGGATTTGCCATGGCGAAGATCCTCCATCACTCTCTAGTAGTAGTTTCACACACAAATTCTGAATTTAGAGGAAATGACGACCTTCAAGAGGATGACATGTATGGACTTGTACATGCAGCTCGAGGTGTTTTCAATGAGAAGAATGTTGATAATGACGTAGGTAATCAGGAAACACAAGATGATGATGCACCTGAACTTAACAATGAGGCACAACCTGAAGATATTACACTAGTAAATTTACTTAAAGGTGCAGATACAGAGTTGTACCCAGGCTGCAAAAATTATTCCAAATTGTCTTTTATTGTGAAGCTGTATCAAAACAAATGCAAGTATGGATCTAGCAAAGAAGCATTCACAGCAAATCTCAAGATGTTTGCTGAGACTTTGCCAGATGCGTCTAATGTCCCAACAAACTACTACCAGGCAAAGAAAATAATCAAGAGTTTAGGCCTGGACTACATGAAGATCCAGGCATGTCCAAATGATTGCATGCTTTACCGTGGTGAGAGAGAAGCAGGAGTCTTTCCATATCTGTAAAGTCTCGCGTTGGGTAACTAAAAAGAAAAAGGGTGCTCCAAGCAAAGTCTTAGAAGGTAAGAAGAAACCAGCAAAAGTCTTCCGTTATTTCCCTTTGATACCGAGGCTTCAAAGAATTTATTCGATGGAGAAAAGTTCAAATGATGCACGGTGGCACGCCGACGAGAGAACAGATGACGGAAAACTACGCCATCCAGCTGATGGTCAAGCTTGGAAAGACTTCGATGATGAATTTCCAGATTTCAAATCTGATCCTCGTAATATTCGCCTTGGACTTTCGAGCGATGGATTTAACCCCTTTGAATGGCCCGTAGTACGCATAGCACATGGCCTGTAATATTAGTTCCTTATAACATGCCACCTTGGTCGTGTATGAAGCAATCCAACTTCATCATGTCAATGCTGATTCCAGGGCCGAAAGGCCCCGGAAATGACATAGATGTCTATCTCGAGCCATTAGTTGATGAGCTAATGCAGCTGTGGACAGGGGTAGATACATATGATGCGGTTACTAAACAATATTTCCCCCTGCATGCTGCATTGTTGTGGACTGTGCAGGATTTTCCTGCATATGCTTATTTGGCTGGCTATAGCACTAGTGGAAAATTTGGATGCCCAATCTGTGCTGCACACACATCATCAAGATGGCTAAAAAATGGTGGTAAATATTTTTACATGGGTCATCATCGTTGGCTGCCAAGCAACCATGCCTTCCGTAGAAAGAAGAAGCCCTTTTACGAGGATGTTGAACATAGGACAGCTCCTGAAATTTCAAGCGGAACAACAGTTCGTGCTAAGTTGCACGGAAGAACTTTCATTTTGGGGAAACTAAATTAAACATCAAAAAAGTCAACAAGTCCCAAGAAGAAAAAGGAGACAAAGAAAAGAAAGAAGAGTGGCGAGGGTGAGACTTCTGAAACAGGAGGTAGAGAAGAAATGAGTTCAAAGGATTCGAATAAGGAAAAGGATCCTAAGAACTGGTGGAAAAAGGAAAGCATATTTTTTAAACTACCATACTGGGAGTTCTTGAAATTGTGTCATAATCTTGATGTGATGCATATAGAAAAGAACGTTTTTGAAAACCTCATTGGGACTCTACTGAATGATGGAAAATCAAAGGATAATATTAATGCGCGCTTGGACCTCATTGATTTAGGGTTACAACCTGACCTTCATTCAGAGAAGTTGGACAATGGCCGCTACACGATGCCTGATGCTTGCTTCACAATGTCCCGTGAATGTAAGGAGATCCTTTGTTCAATCATCAAAAGCATCAAGATGCCTTATGGGTATGCCTCAAATATCTCAAGCTGCGTTGACATGAAAGATTGCAAGTTCATTGGTCTAAAGAGTCATGATTGCCATGTTTTACTTGAACACCTTCTTCCACTAGCATTGAGAAGTTGCTACCCTAGTAAAGATATCATGTCCGTTGTTGTTGACCTATCCAATTTTTTCAAATCACTATGTTCTAAGGTGCTAGACAATACTGAGCTTGACACACTAAAAGAACAGATTGTGCTCACACTATGCAAGATGGAGAAATTTTTCATCGCATCCTTTTTTACAATAATGGTCCATTTAATTGTGCACTTGGTGGATGAAGCTAAACTGGGAGGTCCTGTGCACTACAGATGGATGTATCCATTTGAGAGGTGATTATAGGAGCCCATTTCCATGTTTTCAACTGAACTTCCTATAAACCACGTTGACATTTGTTTTGTGTTCCCAAACTTCAGGTTTTTTGTTCGTTTGAAAGGCTATGTGCGTAATCGGGCACATCCTGAAGGGTCTATTGCGGAAGGTTACATAGCCGATGAATGTTTAACATTTTGTTCACGCTTTCTTAAAGGGCTTAATAGATCCTCGAGTACATCAGTAAACAAAAACTTGGAAGAAGAAAACTATTTGTTTGATAGTCTTGGGGATGCAATTGGATCCGTCCAAGATGTAAGGTTTGATGGGCAAACTCTTATTCAAGCACATCGTTATGTATTGCGACATATCGATGAACTAGAAGATTTCCGTAGGTATGAAAACTTAGTACATAAGTCAAATCTGAAATAATCTATTCATATTATCTTAGTATTTCACCTTTTACTTAGAGAATTTATTGAAGATGAGAAGAGAAGGCTAAAGAAGTCAACTATAACTGAACCCGGAAAGTTAATCAGTGAACGGTTTCATGATTGGTTGTACCGCAAGGTTAGTATTAAATATTCACAAATCCTTAATTGGTGATATCCCCTCATAACTTACCTCTAAGCAAATATGTCTAATCTATAAAACTTATTATTATTCTAGGTTATGCTAGATGCTAGTAACCAAGACATTACAGAGAAGATCATGAAGCTAGCTGAGAAGCCTCGTAAGTATGGAAAACGATTTAGTGGACTATCTAAAAATGGATTTATATTCCATACCACTTCTCGTGAGGATAATCGCCAAACCCAAAACAGTGGTGTTGTTAATGTATCCGAAGGAGAAATTATCAACTATTATGGTCGAATAAAGGATATTATAGAGCTGAACTATGATGGCGCATTTAAGGTCATTTTATTTAAGAGTGATTGGTATGATGTCCATCATCAAGCTGGCATGAAGCAAGACGAATTTGGGTTTACTTCATTGAATTTTTCGCGGCTAATACATACCGGTGACAAGTATATGGATGATCCATTTGTTTTCTCATCTCAAGTTGATCAAGTTTTCTATGTTCAAGATGGCAAAAAAGATGGTTGGTATATTCCAGTTCGGGTCAGACCAAGAGATTTGTTTGACATGGGAAGAGAAGAAGATGAAGATGACAGGGATATGTAGACCATTTTGCATTCCAAAATAAATTTTAGCACAGGAACCTACCTTTATTTATTATTTCTTTGCGAGAGAGATTAATTGAGTACATTCTATAGTTTGCTTGCCAATCCAACTGTATTATTTTACATTTCTCTTGATTTGGAGATATTTATCATTTTCTGTTCTTTGAGTTGATAATGGAAAGCTCAAGTATACATGCTTACTGATAAATCATTACTAGGAGTTTCTTTCTCGAGCTGCTGCCTTGTTTTTTTATAACTTTAACTCTTAACATATTTATCGTCTTTCTTAGCACAAAACATGGCATCAAGAGCATCTGAAAACTTGGAGTTTGTGGAGAACAATTCTGTAGATGAAGACCATGATATGGAAACAAATGTTACTCCATCAAATAATGATGAAGTATACATAAACAAGGAGGATTGGCTGAACAACGTTTATGAGCATTGTAATTGCTACATACAAACTTATTCTCTATTCCATTTTTTGCATAGAAACTAATTAATATTCTTGTGCCTATATTCAGATCCTGATGGTCGCATTAAGAGACGTCGCGGCCCAACAAAACTGGCCAATCTTTCAAATCTTCCAGAACGGGTTAGAATTATCGTCAAACTTGATCGCTTCAATGCACCTATCTCAAAATCTTCTGTAGTCCTTGGGTCATACTTAGGAACCATAGTGAAGAAGCCACATCTTGCTCCTCTAAATGTTCCTAAGTGGAATGATGCCATGTTTAAAGAGATATATCATAATAGATTGCTTGCTGCAGTAACGGTACAGTTCTCTCACACATATGATGTTGTTAAATAAATTGGTTGCACTGATATTATTTTAACTCGGTCAACTCTATGTTCTCTGTTTTAGAGGAAATTTGCAATTAGTCCAAAAGCAAAAGATTGGCTTCTCAACCAGTTAGCTACCAAATGGAGGCAGTACAAGGCAAAGCTGAAGAAAAAATATTACAAGGCCGAGTTGCCAATGGAGCGTGTCATGGAAACTGCATCTGAAACTGCTGAGGAAACTCAGTGGAATACGCTTGTTTAATATTGGTACTCAGAAGAGGCTAAGGTAAAATTATCTTAGTCCTTCCAATAGTCAATCAATAAGTTTTCCCATTGATCTCATGTACTATTAACACATACTATGATGGATGGTCAGGCAATCAGCAACAAGAATAAAGATAATTCAAAGAATATTAAGTATCCACACACGCTAGGACGAAAAAGTTTTGCTAGGAAGAGGAAGGAACTGGTAATTATCGATTGCTTGTTGTATTTTTCTTTTCACTCTTTTTTCTCATATTTTGACATTTATAATACTGCAGGAAGTTGCTCTTGGAAAGGAGGTGGATCAAGCAACTTTCTTTGATGAATGCCATAAAACTAAGGATGGCGTGTATTTCAATGCATTAACGGAGGAAAAAATGGTATTGTGTAACATCCCAAAATTGTAACCCAGCTTTATTAGTCAAAATTTGTGGGTCAACAAAAACTTTGTTATTTTATGTGTGTTATTTGTGTTTGCTTGCTTGAGTTGTTGTTTGCTCTAAATAAAAACTTGAAGAAAAGAAAAGAAACAAAGCAAGTGCTAAAACAATAAAAATAATGTGACAAGTGTCACACTAAATCTCCAAGTGTTGATTCAAAAATTTCTCCAAACAAAAATCCAGTGGAGGGAAGTGATCCCTCCCATTTCATCTTTAATACTTTTCTCCCTCCTTATTTTAAAAAACGTTACTCAAAATTCTATTTTCAAATTTCCAAATGTTTCTTTAACTTTGGAAAACCCTCAAAATCACCAAGCTACACTTCCAAATTAAATCAACCAATGGTCCCACAAACCTTGGAAAAATATTTGGAAGCAAACTATGAGAAGAAATTTCAGAAAATCAAATTTGAACTTGGTTCGGGTATTTGGTCGAGCACATGGTGATCACCACCATGTTCAACTCTGAACCGAATTCAATCCAAAAATTCGAGCTCAATTCAGTGCAATCGATCACTCCCGTAGCTCCCACTCCTTCCTCTCACCTCACACACGTGAATGATTGCGAAGGAAACGAGTTCGTTGACCCGGAGGTGGAGTGTGGCGTGCGCCACGCCGATGCCGCCCGTGGCGCACTGCCGCACGGGTCGTCCCCGTGGTGAGCAAGGATGCGACGCAGAGGCGACGCCGCTCCGTGCTCGACACCCCTCCCTCTTCCCTCTGCCTCTGGTCGACGTGACTCAAGCGCTGCAGAGCTCGCTGGCGTGCTCACCGTCCACGACGCGACGCCACGCGCTGCCGTCCGGGATCGCTCTGTGGAGGAAGCAGAGGAGGCAGCGACGCGACGCCACGCTCTGCTCGACACACCACCTCTCCCCTCTGCACCTGCTCGAGGTGACCCAAGCACCGCAGCACACCCCACCCCTTGCATGCACCCTCGCCACGCCACGGCCAGAGCGCGCCGCGCGACGCTACCCCTGCCAGGGTCAGCGAGGAACACCACCGCACCCTCTCCCCGTTTGCCACCGCACCACACCGTACTCGCGCAGAACCACCACCAATGCCGCGCTCTCCCACTCCCCAGCCCCATCCCTGCACTGCGTCCACGACGAGCCCGAGCTCGCCCATAAAAGGCCACCCGCGCCTCGCCATCTCTCCACACCACCTCACGGCCACCACTCCACTCCACTCACCCCAGTACACCGCCAGGAGGGCGGATTCGCAGCCGCGGAAGCGCTGCTGCCTTTGCCCGTGCTCTGCACCTCGCCGGAGCAGAAGGTGGGCATCGATCACGGCCGAGCCGTGCCACTCTCTCCCCCTCTCTTCTTTGCCCCGCATCCGTACCACCATTACACCCTAGCTCACCCGCCGCGTTTTGCCCGTGTTTCGTGCACAGCAGCGCCGCGGAGGACTCGCCGGACTTGGAGCACGGCCGCGGAGGAGGAGCTGATCACGCCGCCGTCGATTGAAGCCGTCCCAGCACGCACGACTCACCCCAGAGCTTCCCCACTCCCTCCGCCGTCGATCCCCGTCATCTCCGCCACCTCCCGAGCTCTCAGGTGAGCGAATCGTGCACTCCGCCGTCGCCGGAGCCACGGCGCCGCCAGGAAATGGTCGCCGCCGTGTCGTTGATCCTCAGCCGTAGGATTAGAGATCAACGGTAGCTTACCCTTTCGTTTAATTAGACACTGACTGGTGGACCCCACCCGTCAGCGTTTTAAACTTAAACCCGCGCGCGAAACGTTTTCCGTTGAGTCACTGACGAGTGGACCCCACCCGTCAGGATTTTCAACTTTATCCAGTAAATCAGATTTTCCAGAATTTCAAACTCCTCTGCTTTTCAGTACTGGACCTAGTTTTGAAATTCAATATCTCGAGTTCTAGGAATCCAAATAAATCAAACTCAACTGTTCTGGAAAGCTTATGAAATTCTTTAACTCACCAAAGTGGTCTCATCTCATTTAAATAAATAATAAAAATGTATTAATAAAAATGCTCCAGAAGGTTTAAAACACTAAACCATTTGTTTCTGGAGTTATATAAATCCAAATAACTCGAAACCAATTTTGGTAGCTTTGTATTAGGATCCTTTAGCTCCCCAAATTTTGGTAGAATTAATTGAGTAGTGTAAACTCCTTAGCCTTTGGTTGAACTTCAGTGCACCCTTCTGCACTAAACCAATTAGTGTGATTTAATAGTAGGTCCAATTAAACTAAAACCAATTTTGTTAGGTCACATTCAACCAAGGTTAGTTACTCCTAAAAGGATTTAAATTTTGGAGCAACTTAATTTGTTTGGTAGCTAACACTTGATTAAAGTCCTTCTGAACTAAAACAAATGTGTAGGGAGTTTGGTAACTCCAAATGACCCCAATCCAATTGGGTGATCTTCTACACATCAGTAGCTATCCATAGAAATTTAGTTTGAATTTTTGTGACAAACATAGATTAAATGGTGAATTAATTGGTGTGCAACTAGTTTCTGCCTTAGTTTGAAAATAATTGAATAAAGATTAATTCAATTAAATTAAAACCACCTTGTGTTGCTTGATGTGTGCAGTAGCTTTGTAATGTTGCGATGATGCTTGAGTTGGTGTAGTGATTGTTTGTGTTGCTTGTTTGACGTTTAGACGAGAACGTTGCCGGAGTCTACGAGGAAGGGGAATACTTTGAACAGCAGGAACAAGACTCCGAGAACTTTGTGGAGCAAGGCAAGCTACTTCACTGAGCTTGCATTTATATACCTCTATTTTAATCACATGAGTTCTTCACAAGTGTCAAAGATTTTGAAACCCTTTTTACAAAGATATGAAAACTATTTTGACGATAGTACAACTATAGGGTGGGAAAAACATTGTTTATTCAAAACTCCTTTGAAAGTACTTGGATGAAGTTGAAGCACCGAAAGGTCGGTATGAAAGTAGCGGAACAGAGAATGGTGTTGCTTTTGGAAGGAAAAATGCACATTGTGTCCTTGTACTTACATCCCCAGCCAAAAATCTGTGCGACCACATTTACCCACATATGGGAAAGGGCGTAGTCATATAATTTGCTCGTGTTAGTACTGGATGCCTCAACAACGAGGATGACCTCGTTCCATGAGGGGATGGTTTGGTGACCTGCCCCTGACCTGGGTCCTCTTAAGTGAAGTCTACCGGAAGCCGGTATGATTGTATTGTAGAAAGAGGATTGAAGGGCTCCCTTGGGTCCGCCGGGCAGAACTACGAAGTCCTCACACTTAGTTTCCGACGGGCATGGATTTAAGTGTCGATGGAACCGGTTTCGTAGCGGTAGGATCCTATACTAGCATGAGCAAAGGACAGGCTATGGCCGGGAACTCAACTTCGCATACCTCTGGTATGGCGGGACGTGGCTGACACGATGAGTGACCGGATGGGTGTGGGAAAAGCGTGCTACCTCTGCAGAGGGTAAAACTATTCGAATAGCCGAGTCCTCGGATATGGACAGTTGGGAAGAACTACTAAGGCCATGTGCAAAGTTTTGCAAGTTCGGGAATGTGTCGAGGAAATTGAAATGGAAAGGATGTTTCTTACCTGTACCAATGAGTTGGTACGAGGTTGTGATGTGTTTGGGACCATGATTGAGTTATGGTCGGAAAAAGGAGGGGAGTTATAGAAACAGCTAAAATGATGTTTTCTTAAAGGGTAGTTGTAAACTTCTTCTCACCCCTTTTCAGTAAAGATTTTGAGAGTTTTCGAATAAGAGTTTAAGAAATAAAACTAGAACTAGTGCCTACTCAAGTTGGGGTAGTTTGCGAGTACAATCAAATGTACTCATATTGGTTTCGTCCCTGGCTATTGTCTTAGCCAGATTTCGAGGAGCCCTACGTTGAAGAGGAGTTCGGCGACGTCTATGCGAACTAGGATCTTCATAAGTCAGCTGCCTGTCGGGTGCTGTTAGGTGGATTAGCCCTAATACCGTAGCTTCCGCTGAATAAAGATGATTGGCCCTTGAAGGCACCTATGTATAATTAGGCCTGTATGGCCAGGTTTGTAAGACTTTAAACTCGGTATTGTATGGATGTAAACTTTGATATTCAGTTCGGATTATGTGCAACGACAGACTGATCACGGGATCGTTGTGTTAAGCATAATCGGGTATTTCGGACGGCTTGTCCGGGGTCCCCACATATTGACTCTTTTGTACCGGTGTAACTATGCATAGTTTGTTGTTGGGTTGCACTTCTAGAAAACACCAGAGTTTGGTTAATTGTTGTATGTACTTTTGATACATAATAAAAAATCAATATGCATATCCTAGTATCTTTCCTGCTTATTGAATGCTTAATGTGTTATCGGTTCAGATTGAACATTGCTATGTCTCATACAAGATATTAGAAAATACTCCAGCAGTGTAGATCTCTAAATAACTTGTACATGAACTTACCCATTATCTACTATTTCCAATAACCTATACATGAATTTTTCACTCTTGCTCTTATAGTTTTGATTGCGTTCTAATTATGATTTTTGTAGAACGAGGTATACATGAAATTGGCTGAGAAAAAATTGGATGGGCATGAACTTACTGAAGAAGACTACGAGAAGGCTATGAAAGATGTATTTGGAAAGGACCACCCTGGTCGTGTCCGTGGAATGGGTCCAACAATTACCCCATCAAAGTATTTTGGTGGGAGGTTTTCCACTTTGTCAAGAGATGAACCTGGAACTAGCCCTAGTAGCTCAAATGATCTTATGAAATTTGTCTTGTCCTATCTTGCTGAGAAATACCCAGAAGATGACCTGCTATCGCGCCTACCACCACACCTTAGAAGGGAGCTGGTATGTACAAACTGAATTATTTTGATGGTCGTACTTGCGAATGCCTATTTTCTTACACATTCAACGAATCTGAAATGAAATATTTTATTTGCTCTCAATGGTAGGTTGCTGGCAGAAAGAGGGTTCAACTGTCACATAGCAATTCAATTTCAACTTCTGAAGAGTCACCTGAAGGAAGCCAAGACTAGAAAATATGTACCTGGAAATTGAATCAAGCTAGTTAGCATTACAGACATGTGTTAGAAAATACATATCTGGAAGTCAAGATTTGCATTTGTTATGTTCGGTTCATTGCAGAACTATTTATTGTACCCTACAGATTTGATTTGTGCTTTGGATGTACAATATTAGTAAAATTGTCTTCTTCCAAAATCTGTGCCATATGATCTTGCTGATGTATATTTGTATTCGTGGATAGATATGGATACTTTCTGTGTCTAGATATGATGCAATACCGGATTAAAACAAATAAAAATATATAGGGCACAATAAATTAGAGACAGGTGCTAACGTGTCTATTGAAATAAAAACAACGTCTCTATTGTTTGAGCTTAGACACGACTTGACCGTGTCTATGAACATGATAGACGTCTCTAAATATCTATTATCACGTTTCACATTTCAAACTAGAGACGGGAAAAAATTGAATTAGAGACGGCTCTTGGCATGTCAAGTGGAATTTGGTTTGAATTCAAATCCACTATGTAGAGGCGGACTTGACCGTGTCTATTGATCGTCTCTAATTGTAGATATGGTTATCAAAACCGTCTCTATGTGTTTGAGACGGAAGCTATGGCAACGCCAATGAGACGGGTGGTAGAACTGTCTCTAGACCTCGTAGAAACGGGTAAAACCGTGGCTACAAGACACAAAAACCGTCGCTACAGGCTGTTTTTACTGTAGTGGTCATGCCATAAATTTACAGTTCAATTTAGTTTCTGTTTTGCGCAATGCATTTTGAATCTGTAAAAGAGGCAACACATGAACTGTATATGCTTGATACATGCCAGCATTTTAAGGGTTCTGCTAGAGATGCTCTAAGGTTCGTCGTTGGCCACCAGCTTTGTCCTGCCAGCGTGCAGTTAGCAGGTTATGGGGTGATGTCTTTCGCAGTGGTGCACGCATATGAGTGTAGGGATTATATTGTCATGCCGACCTAGTTTGTATGGGCACTTGCATGTAAAACTGGTAATAAGAAATTAAGATAGTGATTTTATTTGATTTGTTGCGACGGAAGTGCAACCATGCCGCATTAGGATCCAATATTCTTTTAGATAATAGGCCGAAAGGCCCAACGCTAAATTAATAACATCGAAAGCGGCGAAACTAATACAAAGTGCTGAACGCAGCTTACAACTCGACACTGCACAAAGATTTTGCATTTTGATGAGCCTCGTTTTGAGGAATTCATGGAATAATGAATTATGGAAGAAAGGATATGAGTCTACCGCTTACAAGAAAAGATCTCATGATAGTCAATATGGGCCCTCAAAAACAATCAATGCATGGTGTTCTTCGACCGATCGTTACTCTCGATGGTGAAGATGTTATTGATTGTGAACCCATATTAGGCTATTTACACAGAGGAATGGAAAAAATCGCGGAAAACCGAACTATTATACAATACTTACCTTATGTAACACACAAGACACAAGACTACCGAGAAAATTACCAGCGAACACCAAAAGGACATAGCCGAAGAAGGAGAGCCCACGATCCAATATTCCAGTGATACGTTATGCCATTTGTTATGTTTCTGTGGATATGTTTTTTAAATCTTCCGGTTTTACCCTTTGATAGAAAAATACTACTCTATTGGTGGACAAGTATTGGTTAACCTAGGCCATTGGATACGGCTGACTGGACGGTTGGTTTTTGCCCGTCCCTACCGTAAAAAACCTGACGTTTCCCGGGATGAACTGGACCGTTGCTCCTAAGTGGACTGGTGCTCACAATGACCGAGTGTTCATTGTACATGTTTTCCCTAGGCCTCTCACTCTGAAGAAATGCTTTACTGTGATCATGGGATGAGCTGATCGAAGTTCTTCATTGCCGATGGACCGAACCAATTCCATTGCTAAATGCAGTATCATTAACACATATGAAACATGTTTTAGGTGGTCTAGACGACCATGAGGAGCTAGACCGTTCTTTTGAAAGTCTAGATGAAAAGATTAGATGAGACAAACATAAGAGTACGTATATAGTTTGCTGGTCGACGGAATCTATTGGGTCATACGAGATGAAGTGAGCAGAAATTTGATGGGTATATATAGCGACCGTGCAACACATCACCTTTTTATCTGACAAGTGTGTGATAGTTTTCTCTGAAAATTTGACAAAAATAATTTTAAGTTAAACAAGTAGTGGTTATATCACAGAACCGTCGATAGTTTTGAATAATTCGACCCATTTCAATGAATAGCCACGGCGGCCATTTTGACCGTTTTTTCAAAAAAATCAAAGAAAGTGAAAAAATACTCAAAAAAAAGAAATCCTTTGGCATGGAGTCCTTTTATGTGTACTAGTTGCTAGGGAAAATGATAAACTTGAGTTTTTACAAACTTTCCAAAAAAATACTTCACAAAAAGGTCTATCATCTATAAACATCTATAGGTTTCAACCCAAATGACCTAGCTATGATCATTCCCGTGGCATAGTTTGTGATAATGTGCCCATATTTGACAAATAGCTGTATCTTGATATTACAAACAATGTTGCAGAACTGAGTTTTTTCAAATTACTTATATAAATATCATTTTCCTTTTTTTAAGTGTCAAAAATGACATTTTTTGTGAAGCAAGTACAAAAAATATGGTGCAAAATGACACCCATCCAAATATCTCACAAAGTAGACCATATTTGATGGATAATCCAGAAATATTAGGAATTTCTCGGTTTCTACCTAATTTTGCCTATTTAAACGACTTTATGCCTATTTTCCAAAAGTAATTCAAATTTGAACTACAAGTGTGTGATAGTTTGCTCTGAAAATTTGACAAAAATAATTTCAAGTTACACAAGTAGTTGTTATATCACAGAACCGTCGATAGTTTTGAATAATTCGACCCCTTTCAATGAATAGACATGGTGGCCATTTTGACCTTTTTTCAAAAAAATAAAAGAAAGTGAACAAATACTCAAAAAAATAAATCCTTTGGCTTGGAGTCCTTTGATGTGTATTAGTTGCTAGAAAAAAATGGTAAACTTGAGTTTTGACAAACTTTTTAAAAAATTACTTCACAAAAAGACGTAGACATACAAACTCACAGATTATTTATTTGGGAAAAAAAGTTGTATGCCGACGGCCTAAATAAGGTGGCCGTCGGCGTATAGGTGGCGCCGTCAGCTTGGTAACGGATGCAGATTTGTATGCCGACGGCCAAATATATGCCTACGGCTTTTTTGAAAAGCCGTAGGCATACAACATAGTTGCCGACGGTCATACGTATGCCGACAGCTTTTCTAAAAGGCCGTAGGCATACAAAGTATATGCCGACGGCCAAACGTATGCCGACGGCTTTAGAAAAGGCCGTAGGCATACAAAGTATATGCCGACGGCCAAACGTATGCCGACGGCTTTTATAAAGCCGTAGGCATACAACCATATATGCCGACGGCCCCGATAAAATGCCGTCGGCATACATTTAGCCGTAGGCAACTATCCGTTTTCCTGTAGTGGTTGAGTAGCACGTGTCAAGGTTCATGTGGCAGAACTGACGGATCCGTATATGTAATGAACTCATATCTTTAAACTGTTCAACAAGAGTCGCATCTCGCGACCTTTCCTGTCCTGACACCTCGGTCGTAAGAAAGGAAGAAGGCACTAGAATTTTCTACCCATCATGTTTGTGACTGTCGAGGTATTGGTGACGCGGAACTACTATATGGATTCATATGTACCGTAGAGGAGGTGGGGAAGAACGTAGAGGGTTCCAGTGACGGGATTGCACACACGATCTTACCCAGATACGGATCTCACAACGGTGGCGAGATCCTACGTGCTGCTATAATTCACTCAAGGAGAATATGTGTACAGGTTACAATGAGATTGTATGCGTGCCCTAAGGCTGCGGGAAGGCTGGCTTATAAAGGTGCCAAGCCTTCCCCCACAAGGAAAGCCTTAACCGACATAGATCATGAGTCCTAGACTAACACGGTAACAAACCCTAACTTGCTCCCTAAGGCGAACGCGGTCTGACCTTCGTCTTGGACTTCACTAAGCCAGCCCAGGGCTTATCTTTGCGACTAAGCCCATGAGGCCTTCTCCATTAAGCCCTCCGGGTTTAGCTGATGGGCCTCCTTGGTGGGCCTGGTTTTATCCACCATGGCAGGTATACCCGTTCGGCATAACCTCCACAGTAGTCCCCAGAAAGGTTTAAGTTCTTCGTTTTCCGTCTTTGTAAGACACGAGCTTTCGCCTTTGCGAAAGGCGAACAGAAGAGCTTGGAGCATTCCAAAATGAGATGTTCAGTCTGCCTTAAGGATTAAGCCGAACTCTCCTGCACTTTGAACAATCTGGCAGAAAGATTCTGTCAGCGTCAAGTCTTGTCATGACGTCATCGCAGTCAAAACCAGTCCACGACAGTTTGGACAAGCAAATAGACGTTGTGACGCCATCACCGCTATTTCTCCGCACACGATCTCCGAGGCGTCAGGGAGAAGATGCCAACTATCTGACCGTTGCGAGACGCGTGGCGAAAATCACGCGGACGTTGCGCCACCGCACTAATCGCGGCGCACTCTCCCCATATAAGGCAACATATTTTCTTCATTATTCCATTCGATCCATTCCCTATTCATCTTCCTCCCCGTGCCCGTCCCCCATCTACACTCCGGCGAGCTCCACCACCACCACCACCTGCGCACCCACTCATGGAGAGCTCCGACGCGACCACGGGAGCGGCTGCGGCGGCGACGGCGGGACAAGATCTGGCTACGAGGGGATCGGGCGCCGCGGATGCATCTGCTTCTCGCGCGGCCACGGCAACAAGCTCCGCAGCCATCTCCACCGTGACAGAGAAGAACGCCCAGCCCTCCGACGAGGGCGACGCGGCGGAGGCAGAGGAGGAGGGAGAGGAAGCATCCTCCCACAACTGGGCAGCTTCCACCATCACCGACGCGGACCTCATGCAGCTGCAAAAGGAGGGCATTGTCCCACCAAAGGAGAACTGCCACTGGCGGTCAGCGTACGGCCACCCTGCTCCAGATCCCGCCGGCGATGAACGAGTGCTTCTCATCTCTCATCTCCTCCGTGGTTTGTCTCTGCCACCACATCATTTTTTCCAATCTGTCTTAGACTATTATGGCCTTCAGCCTCATAGCGTAGGCCCCAACAGCATCTTGTACATAGCTGGCTTCATGGCCTTATTCGAATGATACTTAGGCATAGAGCCCAGCTTAGAATTCTTCAAGTACTGCTTTACCTGCAAGCGCCAAACAGAGAAGGAAGAACTACTTTCCTTAGGAACAGTTAGCATCAACCTTCGTAGAGGCAGAGACTGGTATCCTAAGGCGCCAAAAATAGATTCGATTAAAGGCTGGAACAGCTCCTTCTTCTACTGCAAAGACATGGCGCCAGTAGGCAAAGACATAGGACTTCCTCGCTTTTCTCCTTTGCCTGCGGAGCCCCGCCTTTCTTGGGGCGAGAAACCACTGAAGGTCCTTCCTGACAACCTCCGTCGCATGCAAAGGCGAATTGAGTACTTGACAAAGACTGCAGTGCCCAAACTCACGGGTGTAGACACCATCTTATGTTGGTTGTCAAGGCGAATCCAGCCTTTGAAGGATCGCAAGGGCAAGGGCCTCTTATGCCACTACACGGACCAGAAGACGGATCCTCTCCGTGTTAGTGAGAGCGATCTCATGCATGACGCCCTCGTGTACCTGATGCATGTAAAATGCATACATGAACTTTGCACTTTAATTGCTTATATTCCAATCATATTTGCATCATATAAGGGTTATATTCATGTTTTATAATGATTTTGGGGATAATTCACAGTTTCCCCATTTATTTGGAATTAACCCTGTTTTTCCAGAAAACGTGTTTTTTAGTGTTTCAGACTTTTCGGGAGCTTCGGGACTCCAAAAAGGGCAAGGTCAGAGAGCACGGTTCAGAATTTTCGAGACGAACGCGATGGGCTTAAACTGAAGACCAGAATCCCAACAGACTGGGAATTATAGGGTCCCACGCAGCCTCTGTACCTGGCCGCATGGGCCTATCTCATTTCCCCCTCGTGGCTCCGATGCCGTCCGTTTTCGTCTCCGTGGCTTCGTCTTAACCTAAAACCGACTATAAAAATAGCCCCCCGAGGAGTTTCGCGAGGCGGCGGCGGAGAAACACAAAACCTCGAAACAGGAGACAGAAGGCTGCCGCCGGAGAAGATCGGAGGTTGGAAACGCCGTCGGAATCGCCTCCAGAGGGCTCCACCCCCCTCCGGCGTGTTCATCATCAACATCTTCATCGCCGTTGCTGCCTCCCATGATGAGGAGGGAGTAGTTCTTCATCGGGGCTGAGGGCTCTACCGGTAGCTATGTGGTTCATCTCTCTCTCCCATGATGTGATCTTTATGTGATCATGAGCTTTGTAATCTAATTGAATTCATGGATGTTTCTCCTTCATTGTTTGTGCTACTCAAGTGGTTTTATTAATGTAATTTCCGGAGTCACCTTTGTCCCATGGTGTGAAGTTGACAGTGTGCGCACCATGTGTGACTCTTAGGCTAAAGGTTACAGAAATACTTACCATGAGTTATTCTTTGTGTTGGATGTCACTATTAAATTGTGGTGTTTGTTTAGTACTAGTTTGGGGCACTCATAGTGACCTTGGGGTTCCCTAGATGTGGAAGACAGACTTTAAGGTGTGCTTTTGTAGCCCTACACGATGGTCTTGGTGTTCTATGATATTGTGGTGTTTGTTCACTCAGACTTTAAGGTGTGCTCTTGTAGCCCTACGCAGTAGATTGGTATTTCTATCCAACGGGAGAATAGTTCAGAGTAGCAAAGTGAAGAGGAAATATCTATGTATTCAATTGTTGGGAGTGTCCACTAGTGAAAGTATGATCCCTAGGCCTTATTTCCAAGCATCCTAGAAAACCTTTGTCTTGTCCTCTTGCATTGAAGAGGATTGGGACATTTCCACATTCTTGCCTTGTTACATCACACTTCCATCCATTAAATCAACCACCTTATTCCTTAAACTTGTTTAGTGCATAATCAACTAAAACTTGTGACACTTTAGTTGTAGGGAATAGATAACTTTTCCTTCTTACTCCTGCGGATCGATACCTTACTTCCACATTGAGAGGTGCTACAGTGATCCCTTGCTCTTGGGGGTTATCAAGTACTTTTCTGGCGCCGTTGCCGGGGAGCGTAGCGCTTAAGTTTCTATTCTTGTGTGCACTAGACTAAGCTTGGGGAGGTTCCTTTTATATCTTGCAATCATCTAAGCTTGGGGAGGTTCCTTTAAACTTGTTTGGTTGTGAGTTTCTCATTAGTTTTATATATATCAAAAACCCATAAAAATTAGAAAATGGAAAACAACAAAAAAATTAGAGAGCTTTATGAAATCTATCTTGAGTTAGTACATGATGTGTTTGAAGAGAAAATTAAAAAACATATGGAAAATTATTTGCATGATGGTAGCAATGTTATCACTATAAATTCTTTGAACACCATTATTCCTATTGCTCTGGAAAGGTTTAAGCTTGGGGAAGTGGCTGTTTATGAATGTGATATTTTTAGTCCCCCAAGTTTTGAGGAGAAAAATTTCTTTGATGATACTATGCCTCCAATATATGATGATTATAATCATTTGATATTTTCAGTCCACCTACTATTGAGGATAAAATTTATGTTGATTATAATATGCTTCCTATATATGATGTTTACAATGATGATTATGATGTTTTCAGTCCATCTACTATTGAGGATAAAATTCACTATGATTATTCTATGCCTCTAATTTATGATGATTACAATGATGGATGTGCTAGTTTTACTCTCACTATTACTAATGAAATTGATTATACTTGTGTGGAGAGTAATAGTACTTTTATGCTTATGGATCATGATAATAATGCTTTATGTGACAGCTATATTGTTGATTTTATTCATGATGTCGCTGAAAATTATTTTGAGAGAGGAAAGTATGGTTATAGAAATCTTCACGTTTAAATTTATCCTCTTTATGATGAAGGTTTGGCCTTTCTCTTGATTTGCTTTTATTTGTTGGGTACTTTAAAACCTACTGGTCCTTATGAGAGAGGGAGACACGGTTTTATATATCTCAATAATATTAAGTCTCCTCTCTTTTTGTTGAAAATTTTGAAGTTGCACTTGCCTTGCCTTCCTATGCTAGTCACTTTGTGCTTCATTGATTTATTTTCTTACAAGATCCCAATGCATAGGAAGTGGGTTAGACTTAAATGTGTTTGATATTTGCTTCTTGATGCTCTTTTATATTAAACTCTTATTCCTATGGGAGCATCATTAAAACTATCAAGCTTAGCTATATGGCTATAAAGAAAGCGCTTTGCGGGAGGCAACCCGGTTATTTTTGTGTGTGATTTTTCTTTGTGTCCTCTTGCTGTACCAAGAGACTTTGTGTCTAGTTTAGTTTCTGGAGTTTTTAATAAAGTGCCAAGTTTTACCCATGTTGGTCTTGAAAAGTTGCTATTGAGTTCGGAGATTTTATTCCTGCACGAATCTGTGCACGGTATGATTTTTAATTCTTATTCTGTAACTCCGAATGAGCTCATATTTGAACTGTAGTTGCAACTTTTCATCCTCTGTATGCATGAATTTTTTCGGAATTTTTCGAGAAAGTTTGGTAGGGTAGAAAAATACGTTTTGCTGCTGCTGTTTTCTGGACAGATTCTGTCCCATTTTGTTTGATGCATGCTTTGAGCTTTTAAGTTGAATCTTTTTGATCCAATTGAGTTTATGAGTAGGCATACAACATTATACACTTTCTGGACATGTCATATGAATTTTTGTTCAAGGATTATATGCAGAAAGGAACCTATTTGTTTATCACTATTAATGCACCCCACAGAAAAGAGATGGGAGAAACGGTGTTTTGAAGTTTTTTCACAGGGATTGGAGGAGATGCACCAAGAGCTATTCAAGGATGGTGAAGACCATAAGCTTGGGGATGTGAAGACAACCCCGCTGGACCTACACACTCTCGGTTTGCACACGTCCAACTTCTGTTTTTCGATCGAAACACTTTATCGCATAAACTTGGAGCGTCGTTTTTGTTTTTGAGTCTTGAGAGACCACCACACTATCAATTATATATGAGAGAGCTACTGAAAATATGGGTTGAAATATGTTGGATGCTTTTATAAGATTGGGAAAATGGATGTTTGACTTGATTTTTAATGATACATATAGTTGCATGATTTATGAGCTTGTTTATGAGTAATAGTTTGCAAATTCTTTTTGTAGAGCTATCACTTATTCATGTTTTGGTGCTGATTGTTATTTCACTTGGTTTAACATGGATTAGTTAGTTCTATGGACACTCATGCATGCATCTAGATGGTCAACTTTCTCCCTTTTGCTAGCCCAAAAACTCCAACAAGCAAAAACTTGTTTCCAACACCTTTAACCAATTTAATTCCAGTGAGTCCACCATATCTACCTACTAGCTATATGCTATTCTGAGTATGTTCATCATGATATTTGTGTTATCTATACCTCTGAATGAAAATGATTATGTTATTGATTGCCATGGGAAAAGTTGGTTATATAGCTCTCACGAACTTGATGCACATTTTACTATCATTGCAATAAATAAAACATGACCCATTGTGATTAAGATTATGATGCTAGTGGCTTGATAAATGTTCGAGGTTGGAGTTAGCCCATATGTGCTGTCACATGCAAAGCTTTCAACATGCTCCTTCATCTCATTTAGTTGATATCATGTACTTTTGTTTATGGATGCCTATCATGGTGAAATAAGGTGGAAATGAAGTAGTTCAAATGAGTTTGTATAAATGGTTAGAGAGACGCCTGGGCCGCTAATCTAAGCCATGCATTATTCATGGTGGAAATTTACTTACATGTTATGGTGAATTATCTATGACACACCTTACAATAAAAAGCTATTCCAATGGTAAATAAAAAGGGTGTTGAGGTTTTTCATCTTGTTTGTTTGTCTTGTCATTTTGATATGGGCTTGTTCCATATCCTGGGACAAGAGGTACCCCAGTTGACGCTCTTGATGATACTATTATTACTTACAATGATATATAACTTGAACTTGCTTTGTTTTCTAAGTTGAGTAATCATGGTGTAGGTACTTGTATTCAAGGGGCATGAGACATCCAACCTTTACTTTGTCAAGCACACTACTCATATTTGCTCTCACATTAAACTATAATTATTCAAGATGCTATGATAGGGGAATGAGAGCTTGACACCAAGTATTACCACATTGCAATCATTAACTTAAGTAGGAGAGTTTGGAGGTTAGATGAAACTTATGCATGCTTTACCTCTACTCACTTATTCATCTTTCCAAAGTGTCCACCTATCATATTCAGATTTTCATCATCACTCTATGACCAATGTAGGATGTCCATACTTATCATTATGCATACATGTGTCCATACTACTATCTGTTATGTTACACTTTGTGAACTATCATTGAACATCCTTGCATTGAATACTTGATATCACTTCATAAACTATTTGCATATTGCTACTCCTTTGAAGAATGAATCATTTGACTATATTGCAATTGTAATCATCTTTGATATTCATTGTTAAGTATTAAATTGCAAAGTCCATGTTAGTTTTATCATCTTCATACTCGAGGACGAGCATGGATTAAGCTTGGGGATGTTGATGCATGTAAAATGCATACATGAACTTTGCACTTTAATTGCTTATATTCCAATCATATTTGCATCATAGAAGGGTTATATTCATGTTTTATAATGATTTTGGGGATAATTCACAGTTTCCCCATTTATTTGGAATTAACTCTGTTTTTCCAGAAAACGTCTTTTTTAGTGTTTCAGACTTTTCGGGAGCTTCGGGACTCCAAAAAGGGCAAGGTCAGAGAGCACGGTTCAGAATTTTCGAGACGAACGCGATGGGCTTAAACTGAAGACCAGAAGCCCAACAGGCTGGGAATTAGAGGGTCCCACGCGGCCTCTGTACCTGGCCGCGTGGGCCTATCTCATTTCCCCCTCGTGGCTCCGATGCCGTCCGTTTTCGTCTCCGTTGCTTCGTCTTAACCTAAAACAGACTATAAAAATAGCCCCCGAGTAGTTTCGCGAGGAGGCAGCGGAGAAACACAAAATCACGAAACAGGAGACAGAAGGCTGCCACCGGAGAAGATCGGAGGGGGGAAACACCGCCGGAATCGCCTCCGGAGGGCTCCACCCCCCTCCGGCGTGTTCATCATCAACATCTTCATCGCCGTTGCTGCCTCCCATGATGAGGAGGGAGTAGTTCTTCATCGGGGCTGAGGGCTCTACCGGTAGCTATGTGGTTCATCTCTCTCTCCCATGATGTGATCTTTATGTGATCATGAGCTTTGTAATCTAATTGAATTCATGGATGTTTCTCCTTCATTGTTTGTGCTACTCAAGTGGTTTTATTAATGTAATTTCCGGAGTCACCTTTGTCCCATGGTGTGAAGTTGACAGTGTGCGCACCGTGTGTGACTCTTAGGGTAAAGGTTACATAAATACTTACCATGAGTTATTCTTTGTGTTGGATGTCACTATAAAATTGTGGTGTTTGTTTAGTACTATTTTGGGGCACTCATAGTGACCTTGGGGTTCCCTAGATGTGGAAGACAGACTTTAAGGTGTGCTTTTGTAGCCCTACACGATGGTCTTGGTGTTCTATGATATTGTGGTGTTTGTTCACTCAGACTTTAAGGTGTGCTCTTGTAGCCCTACGCAGTAGATTGGTATTTCTATCCAACGGGAGAATAGTTCAGAGTAGCAAAGTGAAGAGGAAATATCTATGTATTCAATTGTTGGGAGTGTCCACTAGTGAAAGTATGATCCCTAGGCCTTATTTCCAAGCATCCTAGAAAATCTTTGTCTTGTCCTCTTGCATTGAAGAGGATTGGGACACTTCCACATTCTTGCCTTGTTACATCAAACTTCCATCCTTTAAATCAACCACCTTATTCCTTAAACTTGTTTAGTGCATAATCAACTAAAACTTGTGACACTTTAGTTGTAGGGAATAGATAACTTTTCCTTCTTGCTCCTGCGGATCGATACCTTATTTCCACATTGAGAGGTGCTACAGTGATCCCTTGCTCTTGGGGGTTATCAAGTACTTTTCTGGCGCCGTTGCCGGGGAGCGTAGCGCTTAAGTTTCTATTCTTGTGTGCACTAGACTAAGCTTGGGGAGGTTCCTTTTATATCTTGCAATCATCTAATCTTGGGGAGGTTCCTTTAAACTTGTTTGGTTGTGAGTTTCTCATTAGTTTTATATATATCAAAAACCCATAAAAATTAGAAAATGGAAAACAACAAAAAAATTAGAGAGCTTTATGAAATCTATCTTGAGTTAGGACATGATGTGTTTGAAGAGAAAATTAAAAAACATATGGAAAATTATTTGCATGATGGTAGCAATGTTATCACTATAAATTCTTTGAACACCATTATTGCTATTGCTCTGGAAAGGTTTAAGCTTGGGAAGTGGCTGTTGATGAATGTGATATTTTTAGTCCCCCAAGTTTTGAGGAGAAAAATTTCTTTGATGATACTATGCCTCCAATATATGATGATTATAATCATTGTGATATTTTCAGTCCACCTACTATTAAGGATAAAATTTATGTTGATTATAATATGCTTCCTATATATGATGTTTACAATGATGATTATGATGTTTTCAGTCCATCTACTATTGAGGATAAAATTCACCACTTTTAATTTCAGCTCGCCCTTCTGCCAGATAATCTGCTGGCTCCTTTGTTTTACATGCCTGAGGCGGCACCCGAGCCCTCAAAGACTCGGAAACTAAAGGCTTCAGGAGCTTCTGCATTAACTTCAGCAGTAGAAAGGCGGAAACGCGAGAAGACCATTCCTACAAATGCCGAAGTTCTCGACATTGAGGACGATGAAGATGCGGCTTTTAACGCTCCAGTGCAGAAGTAAGCCGACCTTCAATTTCTGTAGTAAGGCGAACAGTGTCTATGAATGTTATCTTATTTTGTATATGATTCGTAGGATCAAGCCAATGATGGCTACGTGTTGGTGAACCCCAAGAGGAAGGTTATGATGTAGACAGCAGAAGTTTTCCCTTGAGAAATTTATCCAAGGTTATCAATCCAGTAGGACTTGACGATCAATTGGAAGGTTGTTGATGTTGACTCCCCCTGGCGCTAGGGAGCTTGCACCAACGTGGAATCTGCACAGACACAAACCAGAACTTTGCCCAACACGAAACAGAGAGGTTGTCAATCTCTCCGGTCTTGCAGAAACAAAGAGTTAAACGTATGGTGTGGAAAACAGCAGGAAACACAGCAAGTAACAGGAAACAGATGATTGCAGCAGGTTGTGTAAACAGTATGAGGAAATTGGACCAGGGTCCACAGTTCACTAGTGGTGTCTCTCTCAGAACAGATAACTAGCATGTTGGGTAAACAAATTACAGCTGGGCAATTGACAAATAGAGAGGGCATAACAATGCAATACATGCCAAGATGTCTACTATGAAATCTAGTTGGGCATTACAACAAAGTACATAGACCGTTATTCCAACCGCATCTATGCCTAAATAATCCACCTTCAAGGCAGCATCCGCATCCCATTCAGTATTAAGTTGCTAACAACAGATTATTGCATGAAGTAAAGTGTGTAATGTAATCAATACAAGTGCCCTTGGACACTGCACCAATGTTTTATCCCTAGTAGCAACAACACATCTACCATCTTAGACCTTTCTGTCACTGATCAGATATCTAGAGACTGAACCCACTATCGAGCATAAATACCCCCTCTTGGAGTCACAAGCATCTACTTGGCCAAAGCATCTACTAGCAACGGAGAGCATGCAAGATCAAGAGCACATAGATAAACAACTTGAATAAACATGGTATCAATATTCATCGGATCCCAGCAAACACAACATCTAGCATTACAATAAGATGATCTTGATCATGTTAGGCAGCTCACAAGATCTAAACATGGAGGCACAAGGTAGAGAGACAACCATCTAGCTACTGCTATGGACCCGTAGTCCAGGGGTGGACTACTCACGCATCACTCCGGAGGCAGGCATGGTGATGTAGAGCCCTCCGGTGATGATCTCCCCTCCGGCAGGGTGCCGGGAAGAGCTTCAGAACTCCTCCGATCTGAGATTGACGATGACGGCCGCGACGGAACTTTTCGTGGAATATGATCGACCGTAATAGGGTTTTCGCGTCGCGGAGAATATTAGGCGAAGAGGCGGCGTCGGTGGCCGAGGGGGCCACCACACCATAGGGGGGCGCTGGCCCACCCTGGGCCGCGCCCTAGTGTGGCGTGGCCCCCTGGTGGGTCTGCTCCGACTCCCCTTTGGACTCCGTGATCTCCTCGTGATATTATTGACGATGTCTTTTGTTTCGTCCAATTCCGAGAATATTTCCTTAATAGATTTTCTGAAACCAAAAAACAGCAGAAAACAGGGAACTGGCACTGTGGCATCTTGTTAATAGGTTAGTCCCAGAAAATGCATAAAAATGATATAAGTGTAACCAAAACATGTAGTAATTGATATAATAACAGCATGGAACATCAAAAATTATAGATACGTTTGAGACGTATCAAGCATCCCCAAGCTTAGTTCCTGCTCGTCCTCGAGTAGGTAAACGATAAAAACAGATAATTTTTGAAGTGACATGCTACCAACACAATCTTTGATCAAATAACAATGTAATGCACATGATCTGAATGAAGTGATCCAAGCCAATGGTCTATAGTTTGCAAGCAAGTAAATAAAGAGTAAACATAAGTGATCACACAAGTGCAAACTTTCATGAATAACACTATAAAACATTTAGAGATATAATAGTCTAACATAATAGTTAGTTCACAGCAGCAATAATTCTCAACATGAAAGTGTTTGTATCAACACAAAGGAAGATAATAGCTTCAGCTTTTGCTTCAACTTTCAACATGTATATCATATAGATAATGTCAATGCAAAGAATATGATCAACCAAACACAAAGTTATGTAAAAACTGTTATACTGGAGTTGACAATGATGTTTGCTTAAGTAGACAGAAAGAAGTGGGAAAACTGACTCAACATAAAAGTAAAAGAATGGCCCTTCGCAGAGGGAAGCAGGGATTAACATCATGTGCTAGAGCTGTAGTTCCCGAAGGCATATAGAGAGCATAAAATATTGTTTTGTAAGGTAATGGTGTATACAGGTGTCAACAAATCAAATAGCAGGTACTTGTCATCTTCCATGGCTAACTAACTTTTAGAGCGGTTCCGAGAGTTTTTAGGACTGCACTTGTAACAAGCACTTATTGGTGACACTCCTCCCAACCATTTACTTTCCACAAACCATGGCTAACCGAATCCTCGGGTGCCCACCAACATTCACCATGGAGGAGTGTCTATTTATTTATTTATATGGGTGGACTAACCAGTCTTTAATGCAAAATAAAAGGTGGAGAAGCAGATGAAGCTGCCAATCCTTGTAAATTAATTAGCATGGAAGATGACAAATCTCACTACTACGTCCTTATGAGCTTTTCAAGTAGTGACACAAAAAGGAAATGTAACAGTTTTGAGTAGTTAGTAGATAGCACATGAAGAAATTTACTTGGAATGGTGAAAACACCACATAATAGGTAGGTATGGTGGACACAGGTGGCATGGATTTGGCTCAAGGTTTTGGATGTACAAGAAGCATTCCCTCTTAGTACAGAGTTTAGGCTAGCAAGGTTATTATAAGCAAACATCATTATCAACTGGAATAGCAAGAGTGTACATAAAACACAAGGTTTGACGAACCATAGACTCCCACTGTCTTCCTTGTTAACACATAGCCTTCATCCAAAAATTATCTAGACTACTATGGACTTCCAATTATGCAACAGATTATTATAGCAGAAAATCCTTATAGTAGTTCTTCATTAACAGCCATTACTTACATGATGCACAAGCTTAAACATTAATTACTTGACAGCTCAAAACAATTGGCAAGCATCAAATTACTCAAGACAACGATCTAAAAAGATTCATGTAAGCATTTTATACCACTACCACATGCATAGCATTTTTCTGGTCCAACCAAACACCAATCAACTTATTTGACAACTCTCCAAACAGATATAAGTGAAGCAAGAGAGTACTTTCTTCAAAAGAAACTGAAGCTCTAACAAGAGATGTATGAAAAACTGAGAGCTAACAGCAATAACAGCAACTAGACAGGAATACTCAACAAGTATAAGTGAAGCACAAGAGTATTCTAATGAAAAAGTGGAGCGTGTCTCTCTCCCAAACATGAATGCTAGGATCCAACAAGTATAGCACAGCAAACAAAACAAAACAAACTGAAAACAAAAACACACTGACGCTCCAAGGAAGAGTACACTAGCATGAAGCAATAAAAATATAGCACCATTAGAGATGACCTGATAATTTGTAGATGAAGAAGGGGATGCCTTGGGCATCCCAAGCTTAGATGCTTGAGTCTTCTTGAAATATGCTGGGGAGGTAAGCCTCCCCAAGCTTAAGCTCTTCACTCTTCTTGATCATGTAATATCATTCTCCTCTATCAACACTTGAAAACTTCCTTCACACCAAAACTTAACAGCTTTTCTCATTAGCAGGTTAGTGCACTAAAAGATAATACTTCAAAGTTCTAGCAAAGACAAACTCACAAGCCAACTATTTTAAACATTAGCCACTGTTACTAGGCTCAAGTGGGCACTTTTACACGAAAAGAAACCACTTAAAAACTTGTAAAAGAGAGAATGCAAAATAAAAGACAGAATCTGTCAAACCAGAACAGTCTGTAATGACGATTTTTTCGAGCCACTTACGATGCTCAGATGAAAACTTTTGAAATAATGAAAGTTGCGTAACATCATCAGGAACATGCACAAAAAGTTTCAGCATTTTTCGATTTTTTCTGATTTTCTACTGAATTAAACGGTGACGAACAGCAATCTGTCCAATGCAGTCCCGAAAATAAAAACCAACTTTGCATTAGTAACTCTCCTTGGCACAACAAAACAGCAAATAAAAGATACAAAGGAGTTGCTACAGAGGTAAACAAGCATCCTTGACTCAAGAAAACAAAAATAAAACAGCAAATAAAAACATGGGTTATCTCCCAGAAGTGCTTTTCTTTAATGCCTTTGAGCTAGGCATGAAGAGATGCATCAAGTATTGCCAAAAATGTTGAAATCCTCCACTCTTTCGGTGGGATCCTCTTTCTTAATTGGGAAGAAAAACTTTCGGTTGATAGGTGCAACAAACTTCATGAACCCATATTTTGCATTGATAAATCCCCCATTACTCTTCAAAAAAGATCTTCCCAAAACTATATTACTAGGAGATTTTGTAAGGATCATAAAAGTTGTAGGTATATTTTTATTTTGCATAGTAATCTCAACATTAATGATCCCTACACTTTTTATAATAGTGCCATCAGCATGAAAATGAAAAACAGGATAATCAACCATACCATCAATTTTTAACAAGTCAAACACTATCTTAGGCATGATGGACATTGTGGAACCAAGATCACAATAGGCACGAAATTTCTCACTACCAATGCTTATTTCAATAAAGGGTTCCCAATCATTTTTTAACTCAACATGAGGTGGTTCCTTAATGTGGTGGTCTAAGGTTAAGTCCTTGAGTGACTCTTCTATTTTATCAAGCCTAGTAAGCACACCTGTCTTATCCTCTTGAGGAAATTGAGCAAGTCCATTCAAAATTTTATAGGCTTTTTCTGTATCATGTTCATAGAAAGTCTCCCCCACCATAGTATCTAGAGCATTTTGGTATAAAGGTAGCAAGCCAAAGTAGAAACGTTTAATAAGAATGTCTAAGTCCATTTTAAGTTGCATCTTCCTATGCAGTTCTAACATCCTTTCCCAAGCTCCTTTAAAAGTTTCTCCACTCTCCTGTCCAAACCCAATAATTTCTCCTAAAGGGGAAACAGTAATGAAAGGACTGGAGCTAGACATGGTAACAAGCAAGTAACAACCGAAATAGTAAACTAGATGCAGGAATTTAATTTTTTTGGGTTTTTGATTTTTAACAGCAAGCAAAACAAAAATAAAACAAGACAAAAACAAAGTAAAGAGATTGGAACTGAGAGACTCCCCTTTCCAATAGCCTCCAAGTCCCCGGCAACGGCGCCAGAAAACAGCTGGTGCCTGGTTGACGGGAGAGTATTTGAGGATGATGATGATGGTGATGATGAGTACTTCCCCGGCAACGGCGCCAGAAAACAGCTTGATGGCTACGTGTTGGTGAACCCCAAGAGGAAGGTTATGATGTAGACAGCAGAAGTTTTCCCTTGAAAATCTACCCAAGGTTATCAATCCAGTAGGACTTGACGATCATCGGAAGGTTGTTGATGTTGACTCCCCCTGGCGCTAGGGAGCTTGCACCAACGTGGAATCTGCACAGACACAAACCAGAACTTTGCCCAACACGAAACAGAGAGGTTGTCAATCTCTCCGGTCTTGCAGAAACAAAGAGTTAAACGTATGGTGTGGAAAACAGCAGGAAACACAGCAAGTAACAGGAAACAGATGATTGCAGCAGGTTGTGTAAACAGTTGAGGAAATTGGACCAGGGTCCACAGTTCACTAGTGGTGTCTCTCTCAGAACAGATAACTAGCATGTTGGGTAAACAAATTACAGCTGGGCAATTGACAAATAGAGAGGGCATAACAATGCAATACATGCCAAGATGTCTACTATGAAATCTAGTTGGGCATTACAACAAAGTACATAGACCGTTATTCCAACCGCATCTATGCCTAAATAATCCACCTTCAAGGCAGCATCTGCATCCCATTCAGTATTAAGTTGCTAACAACAGATTATTGCATGAAGTAAAGTGTGTAATGTAATCAATACAAGTGCCCTTGGACACTGCACCAATGTTTTATCCCTAGTAGCAACAGCACATCTACCATCTTAGACCTTTCTGTCACTGATCCAGATATCTAGAGACTGAACCCACTATCGAGCATAAATACCCCTCTTGGAGTCACAAGCATCTACTTGGCCAAAGCATCTACTAGCAATGGAGAGCATGCAAGATCAAGAGCACATAGATAAACAACTTGAATAAACATGGTATCAATATTCATCGGATCCCAGCAAACACAACATCTAGCATTACAATAAGATGATCTTGATCATGTTAGGCAGCTCACAAGATCTAAACATGGAGGCACAAGGTAGAGAGACAACCATCTAGCTACTGCTATGGACCCGTAGTCCAGGGGTGGACTACTCACGCATCACTCCGGAGGCAGGCATGGTGATGTAGAGCCCTCCGGTGATGATCTCCCCTCCGGCAGGGTGCCGGGAAGAGCTTCAGAACTCCTCCGATCTGAGATTGACGATGACGGCCGCGACGGAACTTTTCATGGAATATGATCGACCGTAATAGGGTTTTCGCGTCGCGGAGAATATATAGGCGAAGAGGCTGCGTCGGTGGCCGAGGGGGGCCACCACGCCATAGGGGGGCGCGGGCCCACCCTGGGCCGCGCCCTAGTGTGGCGTGGCCCCCTGGTGGTCTGCTCCGACTCCCCTTTGACTCCGTGATCTCCTCGTGATATTATTGATGATGTCTTTTGTTTCGTCCAATTCCGAGAATATTTCCTTAATAGATTTTCTGAAACCAAAAACAGCAGAAAACAGGGAACTGGCACTGTGGCATCTTGTTAATAGGTTAGTCCCAGAAAATGCATAAAAATGATATGAAGTGTAACCAAAACATGTAGCAATTGATATAATAACAGCATGGAACATCAAAAATTATAGATACTTTGAGACGTATCAGCCAACTGCGCCTCTCAAGAGGAAGAAAGTACTTTCTTCCAAGCAAAGAAGCTGAGCCTTCTCCGGCCATTGCTCCCCCCACCCCTTCCATTCAGCAAGAGACAACCCCAAGCTCATCTGAAGACCAGCCTACAGATCTGGACCCATCCGTCTTACCTGAGAAGACGGAAACTGAGAAGTTGGCCAGGGCTGCCGCTGCTGGGAAGGCGGCAGTAATTCAGTCAGAAGAGCCGAACGAGCCCATTACTCGTGAGGCTATCCGCAACATGGTGAAGCAAGAGCTCTTTGACGACGAGGGGTACATCTTACCCAACATCGCCGCCATGCTTGCCGATGAGAAGGAGCGCAACGAGCCGCCTCCGAAGCTAAGGCCAGTTGGTCAGACATTGACCATCTTGAACCTGGAAGACAATTGTGACGAGCTGTACGTCACAATGAAGAAGAGCTACAAAGCCTTAAGGCCATGATGCAGGTAAATTCCGTCTTTATGTACATACTAGTCCCCGGGCATTACGTTGTGCTTTGACTAAGCCGACGTAATGGCCTTTCTTTCATGTTGATAAAGACTCAGTCCCCAAGCCCCTTGTAGCTATACTTGTCTTTACCTTTGTTACTTACTACTGCCCTTGCCTTAGCAGAGCAGCGAGCAACTTACATGCGATCTATGGTACTCACTGAGTAACCAAAGGCAAGTGCTCAAGCAAGCCGTCGCCGAAAAAAGGCGAACGAAGGTAAATGTTGTTCTTTCACATGCGTTGTGAGTTTAGTTCATTTAAGGCATAAGATGCTCAACACATGCAATGTGTTTTGCACAGCTGTTGTGGCGAAGGCGAAACAGATCGTCAGCGAGACTGGCGATATAGAAGTTGTGAGGCGGGAAAATGCCGCCTTGTTTAAGCAACTGGAGGAGAACCGAAAGACGGCCGAGGCCAATCTTAAAGCCGTCCAAGACAGCGCCGCTGAGAGCAAGACAAACTGAAGGCAGAACTTCTGAAACTGCAGCGACAGGCTGAAAAGGATGGGCTCCTAATCCAGAGCTTACAAGGTCGTCTTGAACGCCAAGCTGATGAGAGCACCGCCATTGACGAGAAACTGCTAAGTAAGCCTCTCTTCTTTTACTTCTCGCCTTTCTGTCACTTTTCGCCTTTATCCAACACTTCATTACGCCTTAACTTTTTCCATTCCTCCTTTCCACAGTTCCAGCTGGGTTTGGGGAAAGGCTTACCTCTGAGACGCGCCTGGAGCTTATCTTGGAGTGTGGCGAAATTGTGTCAGGGCTGTATGCTGCGGGAAGAGACGTTGTCGCCAACATCTTCCCAAAACAGCTGCCCCAAGTGACAAACACCAGCAACTTGCTGCCACTTCTTCAGAACTGCGTCCCAGAGGTGGTGGAGCGTCTTCGCTCAGCAGCTAGAGGCGGAGCAAAACTTGCTCTAGGACTTGTTCGCGGCCACTACCCCGAGTCAACATGTGGCGCGTTATCAAGTGTTTCCCAGCCAAGGACAGAGACGGCAACGAGCTCGTCAAAGAAAAGGTCTATGCCTCTGTCTCTGGCTTTGCCTCAGCCGTTGCTGAGATGGTAGACTTGTCTATCTTCTTCTCCAAGAAGCCTGTGCCTCCCCGTCCTGACGACGTGTCTGATGACGAAGCCGAAGCACCCACCACTGGCAATGGCGATGAGTCAGAAGACGGAAATGAAGAAGAAGAAGAAGGGCGAGTCTGAAGCTACGCTGGATCCATCCAAGTCCCCTGCGTCTTCGCCTCCTCAGTCCCCTGCATAAGATGCAGGAAAAACTTTGCATTAAGCGTGTCATGAAAGATGGCACAAAAGACTTGTTAAGTTATGTTTTGTAATGGCAGGAGCCTTTTTATCTGTTGAACATGTTTGTTTTGCGACGCATGCACTTATTTTTAAAAGGCTTGCAAACTATGCTCCTTATCCGTCTTTAAGTTTTCTGGCTTATATGCTTTAGCCTTTTCGTATGCTGGCAGAACCTAAGGCACGGAACACTTCGCTGGCAACAGGGTTAGTAACCAAACTGTTTAAACACAGAAACGGCGCCGGCTTTTGGTGCGTAAAGCATCTACTAAGACAAGCCAGCATATACGCGATCAGATAAATACTCTTAGACGGATGCAATTTTAATTTTTGTAAGGCCTTAAGGCAAAAGCATCATGTGAGTAACCACAAGCACGGAGCCAATTCGGGTTAACATTGATATTTTTATCGAAATATATGATCAAATGGAAATAAAAGACGGCGAGAACTCATGCATAAAAATAATTGAGGGAACCAAAGACTTTTATTTCATAATCATATATGGTGTGATTACAATAGAATTGCTAAGTGTAAAAAGGACGTAGCTGCTCAATGTTCCAAGGACGTTTCGTCTCTTGAGCACTGCTTCTTCGTTCCTTTTCCTTTTGCGGCCTCTTTTCTTCTTTTTCGATATCACGGAGGTCCACAAGATAATATGCCCCGTTCTTAAGCGCTTTGCTGATAACGAAGGGTCCTTCCCATATGGGAGATAGTTTGTGCTCCTTTTGCTGAACAAGGCGAAGCACCAAATCGCCTTCCGAAACGATCTCCGTCTTACCTTGCGACTGTGGTAACGCCGCATGTTCTGCTGATAAATGGCGGAGCGCTGAAGCGCTATCTCACGCTCTTCTTCGAGAAGGTCTAAGCCGTCCTGTCGGCTTCTTCTGCGTCTGCTTCGACGTAGGCTGTTACACGAGGTGTGTCGTGCAGGACATCTGTTGGGAGTACCGCTTCAGCGCCATATATGAGAAAGAAAGGGGTATAGCCTGTTGCGCTGCTTGGAGTTGTGCGTATGCTCCATAAGACAGCAGGTAATTCTTCTACCCATGCTCCAGCTGCTCTATGCAAAGGCACCTCTAATCTTGGCTTTATTCCCTGTAGAATTATACTGTTGGTTCGCTCAACTTGGCCATTCGATTGTGGATGAGCCACAGATGCTAAGTCCAAACGAATACCAACTTCACCACAGTACTTTGCCAGTTCTCCTACGGCGAAGTTTGTCCCATTGTCCGTAATGATACTGTGGGGGACGCCAAATCTCGTTATAACCTCAATGACGAACTTCTTGGCTGTTGCCCCATCAAGCTTTTTTATGGGCTTAGCTTCAACCCACTTGGTGTATTTATCCACCGCAACTAAGAGATGTTTGACGCCGCCTCGCGCAGTCCTGAATGGACCTACCATGTCCAGTCCCCAGACCGCAAATGGCCACGTGATTGGAATGGTGCGCAACTCCTGGGCTGGCATCTTTGGCTGTCTTGCATACTTTTGGCATCCAACGCATTTCTTGACGAGTTCTTCTGCGTCTTGCTTTGCTGTGAGCCAGTAGAATCCATGTCTAAAAGCTTTGGCGACAATTGCTCGGGCAGAGGCATGATGACCGCAACATCCACCATGGATCTCTTCTAGTATCTCCTGTCCTTCTTCCGGCGAAACGCATCGTTGATATACACCTGTGGTACTCCGCTTGTATAGCTCTCCATTTATTATTGTGTATGCCTTAGCTCTGCGCACAACTTGCCGCCTTAAGACTTCATCCTCTGGCTCTTCCTTGTTAAGGAGGAAATTTATGTAGGGCTGTGTCCAATCTGGCTTACCAGCATGACGGAAACAGACTGCGAAGCCATGGGGTCATCCTCATCTCCGCCTTTAATAGACGGCACGTACAGGTGCTCCAAAAATATATCGGAGGGCACCTTCGATCTTTTCGAGCCCATTCTGGCTAAGGCGTCCGCTGCTTCATTTTCCTCCCTTTTGATATGCTTGACTTCTAAGCCGATAAAACACCGACCAAACTCGTCTACCGTGCGTCGGTATTCAGCCATTGTAGGGCTCTTCGCGTCCCATGCCCCTTCTAATGTTGAACAACGAGGTCTGAATCGCCATAGCACAAAAGACGGCTAATGCCCAAATCCTTTGCGACGTGCAATCCATGCAACAGAGCCTCGTATTCTGCAACATTATTAGTGGCATTGAAGTGTATCTGCAAGACATAGCACATCTTGTCTCCTTTAGGGTTCTTCAGTACCACGCCAGCTCCCGATCCCTGCAACATTTTGGAGCCGTCAAAGTGCATAACCCAATATTCTTCGTCAGGGAGGGGAAGTTCATCCATTGCTTCCGTCCAGTCTGCGATGAAATCAGCTAAAGACTGGGATTTGATGGCTGTACGTGGCTTGTACTGGATATCGAAGGCTGCCAATTCAATTCCCCACTTAGCCACACGTCCAGTGGCATCGTGTTGTTTATAATGTCACCCAATGGCGCCTTACTGACTACCGTGATTGGGTGCTCTTGGAAATAATGGCGTAATTTTCTGGCTGCGAAGAAAACTCCATAAGCCAGCTTCTGATAGTGAGGGTATCGTTGTTTGGATTCGGAGAAGACTTCGCTGATATAATATACCGGCCTTTGTTCCGGTAGCTCCTTTCCTCTTCCTTTCGTCAACAACAACCACTGCACTAATAACTAGGTTGGTAGCCGCCATGTAAAGTAGCATCGGCTCTTGTGGTAGAGGAGACGCTAATATTGGTGCTGAAACTAAGGCGTCTTTTAACTGTGCTAAGGCTGCATCTGCCTCTTCAGTCCAGACGAACGTCTTAGTTTTCTTCAACAACCTGTATAGGGGTAAAGCTTTATCCCCAAGCCTACTAATAAATCGGCTTACAGCTGCTGCAGATCCTGTGAGCCTTTGACATCTTTAAGACAAGTAGGCTTTTTGATGTCCATGATAGCTCGAATCTTTTCTGGGTTAACCTCAAGACCTCTTTCTGAAACAATGAAGCCTAAAAGTTTTCCTGCTGGGACGCCAAAAAAGCATTTTCCCGGATTTAGCTTCATGTTATATTTTCTTAAGTTATCAAAGGTTTCTTGAAGGTCAACGATGAGATCGCCGCGTTTTCGCGACATAACGGCAATGTCATCGACATAAGCGTGAACATTGCGGCCTATTTGATCGTGTAGGCAACGTTGTATGCACCGTTGGTACGTTGAGCCAGCGTTTTTAAGCCCGAAAGGCATAGTTATGTAGCAAAACGTTCCGAAAGGTGTGATGAAGGAAGTCTTAATTTGGTCAGACTCCTTCATCTTAATTTGGTGGTAGCCAGAGTAAGCGTCCAAAAAGCATAGTAATTCAGAACCTGATACAGCATCTACGACCTGATCAATTCGCGGCAATGCGAAGGGGTCTTTAGGACAGGCTTTGTTTAAGCCGGTGAAATCTATGCACATGCGCAAGTCTTTCACGTCCTTCTTAGGTACTAATACAGGATTTGCTAGCCAATCTGTGTGGATAACCTCTCTAATGAAATTAGCGGCACTAAGCCGAGCTACCTCTTTTCCTATTGCTTTCTTCTTCTCTGGACCGAAGCGACGAAGACCTTGTTTTACTGGCTTGGCACCTTTGGCGACATTAAGGCTGTGCTCGGCAAGTTCCCGGGGTACTCCTGGCATGTCTGATGGTGACCATGCAAAAATATCCCGTTGCTCACGGAGGAACTTGACGAGCGCGCCTTCCTATGCGTCACTGAGGTCCGCGCCTATGTTCGTCGTCTTGCTTGCATCAGCGTTGTCCAGCACGATCTTCTTCGAGTTTGAGCTGGCCTTGAAAGTACATCCGAGCGCAAGGAGGCTTTTACCATCCGGCATTTCATTGGTGTTAACTTCTTTCTTGTACTGCTCCAGCTCTTCCTTGCTGATGACTGCTTCTGCTAAGACGGCGTTTCCTGCTTCGCATTCCTTCGCCTTCTTGAAGTCGCCATTGACCGTGATGACGCCGTTTGGTCCAGGTATTTTGAGCTTGCTGTAGATGTAACACGGGCGTGCCATGAATTTGGCAAAGGCTGGGCGGCCAAAGATTGCGTGATACGCACTTTTGAATTCCACCACCTCAAAGGCAACTTCCTCAGTCCTATAGTTTGTTTCGTCACCGAAGGTGACGTCTAAGACGATTGTTCCCATAGAACTGGCCTGCCTGCCTGGCACTATGCCGTGAAACTTGACTGTGCTATGTTTTAGCTGTGTCTCAGAAAGGCGCATGCGCTTTAAGGTTTCAAGATAGAGGATGTTGATGCTACTCCCTCCATCCATAAGCACCTTAGAAAGCCTGCATTGCTGCACAATTGGGTTTACAACGAGCGCGTAATTCCCTGGGTTCTGTGGAATATGATCAGGATGATCGTTGCGGTCCCATGTAATGGGTGCTCGGACCAGTTGAGATACTGGGGAACCGCTGGCATAGTGGCATTGAGTTCCCTCCAGGCTGCCTTTTCCTTTTTGGCCGAAGGAGTGGCAAGGAAAGTAACAAGGCTTGTTTCGACCCTTGGAAACTTGTTGCTCCTCTTGTGCTTTGGCTCCTGATCTTCCGGCTCCGAAGCACTTTCCTCGTTGTCCTTCTGCTCTTTCTTGTCTTTACGGTTCTTGCGCTTGAACTGCTTTGCCTTGAAGCCAGCGTCGGATCCTTCTTGATATCATCGTTAAGGCGGCACTGCCTGTTGGTATGGGTGCATTTGCCAAGCTTGCTATGATGGGCACAAGGTTCATCTTTGATGTCGTCATAGGTGATTTTAATGGGTCTTGACCCTTGACTGTCATCGCCTTCTTCTGCCATCTGCTAGCCCCGCTCTGGCCACCCTTCTTATTGGCAAAGGCTACCTCCTTTGATGGTCCTGGCGCATCGTTGGCTTCCTTCTTTTTCCGGCTTTGATTGTTGTTTCGCTTTTCCGGGTTAACAGCTATGTCCATGCGCAGATCGCCGTCGTCAGCTCGAGCGTCGTCTTCTGCTGCAGCGTAATTGTTCGCGCTGTCTAAGAGCTCGCCGAGGTGTTTGATGTTTTGGCTGGCTAACATATATCTCATCATGTTGCCTTTCTTCAGGCTGTTCATAAAAGCATGTATGGCCTGGATCTCAGAAACGTCTTCACATGCATTCTTTGTCTCTGTCCATCGAGCTATGAAAGCTCTGCTTGACTCCCCCTCCACTTGAGCACACTTTAGTAGATCTGAGTAAGCCTTTGGACGTTTGTATGTGCATGAGAAGTGTTGCATGAATGTTTTCTGCATGTCTTGCCAATTGTGGATACTCTTTTCTGGCAAAGTGTCGATCCATAACCGGGCCGTTCCCTCCAACATGAGTGGAAGAAAACGTACAGCTGCGTTGTAATCACCGTCATTAATACCAACGGCGTGGATATAATCAGGCAGCCATATGTCCGGTTTGTCAATGCCATTGTACTTGTCCACAATTTTCTTGACATTGCCTAGCGAGGATGGGAGTTGCACCTTGCGAATCGCCGGTCCAAAGCACACAGGGCCCAGGTAAGACTCTCTTTGGCCGCTTTAATCTCATCGAGACGGATGCGGGCGTCTGAGATATGAGTGTTTTCCCTGGCTGGCCCTTTGTTGGATTGGCTACGCCTTGGCTCCTCCTGACGGCTTTGGCGATGAGGGGAGCGGGAGCGAGATCGCCTTTGAGGCGGATCTCTGTTGCCCCTGTTTCCTTCGTCTCTTGCCCGTGCTGCGGGCGGAGGTGGCATGTTAAGCCGGTCACTCCCACGCCGTGCGTCCTTCCCTTGTCTTGATCTCTTTCACGGCGAGGCGGATCATTCTTCTTATGGCGTGTGTTATCCTTTTGCCGGTGGTCGTCCTTGCCTTTGTCACTATGGCGGTTGGACCCAGTCTTTGACTCATCCCTGTGCTTGTCAGGAACTTTGTCCTTCCTGGTTCCTTACCCTTATTGCCATGGCTACTGGAACCAGCTGGTTCCTCTGGATCCCCACCGCCGGCAACGGCCGTCTTGCAAAGACGCGTGTCGTCCGCCAGTTTTGAGTTTGAGTCCGCCTTAGCCTGCTGCTCTACCGCCTTTTCGATGAGCATCTTAGAATAATGGTGGCGCTCTTCAATTGGGACTGTTTCGTCTCCCATGATTTCCCTGGCCGCCTCTATTTTTGGCCGGGGTGGAGAAGAATATGACTCCATCAGGGTTAACTCTGAAAGTATTTCTGCCAAGGCTTTAAAGGCTTTTGGGCAGAAGGCTTCTCGAAGTTTCCCTGCAGATCCCGATGCAGAAGAGGGTCACGTATACTTCGTATTTGCGGAATTTCTCAACATCGCGCTCACGCTGATACTCTTCCTCTTCTAGAGCCTTTCCAACTAGGATTAACTCTTTTTCCTTGTTCAGGAGGGACAACTTATACTTGATGTTGACTTCAGTCTCAGCCAGGAGCGCTTTCCGTCTTTCCTCAAGTTCAACCGCGGTTGGATTTGGTCCCAAAGGTGTTTTGAGAAGCTCCAATGCGCGCATGTGTTCCTCCTTTGACCGTTCCAGGTCTTCTTCAATAGGCGTAGCCGGGGAGGCCTTTGGGTCCAATACTCCTCTGGCTTTTCCGCCTTGTCACCAATGTGTTTGATGCTAGAGGAAACTTCAGCCTCGTCTGGCTTAGCCGCGGCCACCATCCTCCAGCTATCTGTGCCGGGAAAGTCATTAAGACTTCGTTTGGATCGGATGAGCCATAGCCTCGCGCGGCAACCTGTGCTGCAAAGTCTTCCTCCTTATGCTCATCGAGATCTGAATCTTCCGCCATTGGAGCGGTGCCATCAGATCCGGCTTCTGAGTCTGCTCCTGTCTGTAAGGCAGGTAATATTGACTCAGGGTCAGATTCGGCCGGCTTAGGGCCAGATGCGTCAATGACACCGACAAAGCGAGAGGCGGGCTCCATAAGCTCATAAGAGCTGGAGTCAGAATCGCTTTGGGTATCAGAGTCACTCAGATCGCGATAGACAAAGGCCTGATCCGATCTGTGTTGTTGCTCGATTGCATAATCGATGGGGTGGTGGGTGGGCCAAAAGGCGGCGGATCCCCTGGGGAATCCATACGCCTCAGCCGTAAAACCCATGAAGATGTTGATGGTGCCGAAGGGGACGACGAAGCTTGACACGTGCGTCGTTTGCTGGGACGTAGGACCGTCGTCTTCGATGCACCCAAAGTTGTTGATGATGCGGGCGCGACCAACCGCCATAGTCTTGCCGATCTCGCCCAATGCTCCCGCCTGAAACAAAACTCCCGACGCCTTGGGCCCCACGGTGGGCGCCAACTGTCGAGGTATTGGTAACGCGGAACTACTATATGGATTCATACGTACCGTAGAGGAGGTGGGGAAGAACGTAGAGGGTTCCAGTGACGGGATTGCACACACGATCTTACCCAGCTTCGGATCTCACGACGGTGGCGAGATCCTACGTGCTGCTATAATTCACTCAAGGAGAATATGTGTACAGGTTACAATGAGATTGTATGCGTGCCCTAAGGCTGCTGGAAGGCTGGCTTATAAAGGCGCCAAGCCTTCCCCTACAAGGAAAGCCTTAACCGACCTAGATCATGAGTCCTAGACTAACACGGTAACAAACCCTAACTTGCTCCCTAAGGCGAACGCAGCCAGGCCTTCGTCTTGGACTTCACTAAGCCAGCCCAGGCTTATCCTTGCGCCTAAGCCCATGAGGCCTTCTCCATTAAGCCCTCCGGCTTTATCTGATGGGCCTCCTTGGTGGGCCTGGTTTTATCCACCGTGGCAGGTATACCCGTTCGGCATAACCTCCACAGTGACACACTCTGCTCATTCCTTTGTGACGCAACTCTGTCGTCGCACCCACATATTCCTCTGCTCATGGCAAGACACTCGCATTCCACGCGCCGTGTTACGAGCGCTCAACGGGACTAGCTTAGCAGTATGTATGATTCTCCCTTTTAGAACGGAGGAGTAGTTTGGGGCGAAAGAAACGAATCCGATCAGCCCCGTAAACGCAGTCCGATTCTTAATTTATTTTGCGGAAACTTCAAATTTTCCAACTGTACCTCATATTACCGGGTACGAGGCCCATATTTTAGTTTTTCCTGCAAAGAGAAGAAAGCTTGGAGCGAGTAAAATTCCATGACGAGGGTTGCCCCGCCGCCGCCACCTCCCGTTGTTGGTTCGAGCCACCCCCGACTCCACTGCGCCGTCGAGAGGGTCCCTTGCTACCCGCCGCACCATTAGCATCTCTTTTGGAGCTTGCGGACCTCGATTTCCTCCCGAATCTTACCGAGTCGCTCGACATGGATCGGGCATTGAGCTCTACATGAGGCATTGAAGGTTAGGAATGGTCTCCTCGTCTAGCTTGCTACTGTTCAGTCACACGGTGCTTGGTGTGAAATGAGGTCCATGTCGAGCTGAGGTCGGCAAGCTCGACTCGGGCGGTCCATTGAGGGAAGCCGTGGGACCTCGGCTGATTCGAGGCCACCAACATTCCCTCCACTGAACCCATCCAAGTTTTCCTCCGGCAACCCTGTCCATGCCTGGTCTGGCTGGCTACCTCATCCACTTACGTTTATGCTGTGTTTGGATGCAGCGAATTGGGCATGGAATTGAATTGGCAATGGAAAACCAAATCCACCAATTCAATGGAATACCACAAATCATGTTTGGATGCGCGTGGTATTCAGCTATAGAATTCACGTTTCAATGGAATACCAAATCCTGTTTGGATGTCATATGTGTGGAAATGAGAATATTTTTGACTTTGAACAACATAATCTCTGTAATATGCATAAAAATATACCAGTATATTTCAAATGTTTCTCACTATTATTTCTCACATAATAATATGTTAATAATCCAGAAAATATAATACACATGACAAAAATAGCACACAATGGATACATAATGTCTCACAAAAATAGCACAAAGTGGATAATAAAAGTGGATACATCATGTCTCACAAATAGCACAAAGTTGGATAATTATGTCTTACAATAGTAGAAAGTGCATACATCATGTCTCACAAATAGCACAAAGTGGATACATTATGTTTGAAACAATCCATAAACATGACAGTAAATAATATGGTAGCAATCATCAAGGCAAGGTCATGAGCCATGCCTTTCTCATTTCCATGGTAGTGCCATGAGTGATTCGAAGGTGCGCTCGTTGGCGTGACCTTCGCATAAGCTATCAGCAGCTCATTACCAACCAAATCTGGTATTTTCTTCCGTTCAACCAGATTTCAGATGAAGGAGTAACCTTTGGGGCTGCTGGTGGTGTGGTGGTGGTAGTGGGGCGTTGAGACCAAAGCCTCCTCAAACGCATTCTCAGCTCCCCCACCATGCTCATGATAGCATCAGCAGTGCGTTGCTTCTTCTTCTTAGGCAGCTCAGGTTTTCTTCATCATCCTCCACAACCACCTGAGAACCGGATGAGGATCCAACTTGACACCCTCTGCTCCAGTCCTTGCACCTGCACCTGTGGCATGGTCTTTTGAATATATGGTTGAGATAGCTTGCCAATTCTTCACTTCCTTGTGCCTATATGGAGCTGCATCCTTGTTAGCCTACATAATATGCACATATATTAGAAATGGTGTTCAAGTTGGAAAAGAATGTGTAGTCGAGTAGCGCGAAGGGAGGCGGGCGGGCCGGCGCGAGGGAGAAGCGGCGGGGAGGGAGGCGGAGAAGGTCGTGGGGAGGCGGCGGTACGGGGAAGGGGGAGCCGGAGGGGGGAAACCGGCGAGATGGGGAAGAGGAGGGCGCTGGACGCGTACCTTCGGCCGCGGGCGACGCGGTGAGGTGGGCGAACGGCGACGGCGGCGGGTGGGCGAACGGCGGCGGCGGTGAGGTGGACGTCGTCGCCCCTTCTCTTCGCGCGAGGATAAGGTGCGTTTCCGAGTTTGTTTCCGAGGTCTGAAGCTCGGAAACGAGTCGCGTGAAGTTTGCTGGGTGGATACCTCCGTGCGGAATTGGCCAACCAATTTCTATGTCCAATACTTAGCACATCCAAACGCTGGAATTGGACCCCGAATTCTAGATTCTCCAATTCCATGTCCAATTCGTTGCATCCAAACACAGCATTAGTGTTTCTAGAAAATACTGTGAGGTTCGTTTTCTAGTTTTCACCCGGGTTGCAAGTCATATTTTCGAGTATTATTAACATTTGTAGATCAATTCATCCTTGAGTATTTTTAGCTTGGAATTCTTTCTGAGGACTCTTCGTCGTTGGATGATTCCGACGATGATTTGCTTCATGATAATGATGAGATTGGGATATTATTTTGATGCTCGCCGTGAAGTAAATTGAGAATAAGAAGCTAAATCTGTCATGATCCCAAGTTTGTTGTCCTTTCATTCTCGGAACCAAGATCTTGTCCATGAAATGCTCACGAATTATTATCTCGTCCATGTTTTCACATATCCTGCTCATCTTTAGGCGTTATCTTGTTGTGCGCATCATCAAAACTTGCGAGGCCAACTGGCAAAAATATTTCAGTCGCGGAGGAATGTTGTCGGTCTCACTGGGTTTAGTGCATAACAAAAAACCGTGACAATGCGAATGATCACATACGTATTCCAGCTGATGACTACGATGAGTATTTTCACATTGGAGAAACAGTACCTTCCCGTACATGAGGAAGTTGACGTAAACAATGATTCAGGCCATCGACGCTTGGTGGCAACAAATGACATGTACACCAACCAACTCGTACAGAACACCCGGGTCCACTGGTCGCGCCACATGGGCTTCTTGGCCTTCCCAAGGCCATTTGGCTCTAGCTACTTCATGGACATTCCTCCTCCTTGGATAAAAAATGGGAAAAAATTTCGGCTCCTTTGAGTTTTGAAGGTCCATGAAAGTAAAAAATACAGGAAAATGGAAAATTCTTATTTGCAGAGTTAAAACCCAAAAAGGGGGACTACCTATGAAATCCACTAAAACATTAAATACATGGTGGAAGATCTATAAATGATGCAAAAAGTCCCTCGTCCCTGAAAAAGTGTACTTCCAACTTTGTTCGATAGTCAAACTATTTGTAAAACCAAATAGGTATAGATGAAACTGTATTTTATCACGAATCTAATACTATTAATTTGGTGGCATAAATTTTATTTATTTTTGTACAAACACCGACAAGAGAGCGTTTTACTACTCATGGTGGTAGCTACACACCATATCATTATACGCGATGTAAGCCATATATACCTGTTTTAGCTTGATACTCTAGTAGAGAACGGATTTTGGTGTACAAAACTGGTTTCAGAATTTTGAAAAAAATATTTTTTGGTCATCATTTTTTAGGGTTGACTTTTTTCGTTGAATTTTAAAATAATCATAACAACCGGGATATGATTTTAAAAAAAATTCAAAATACTTTTGGATAATCCTATCAACTCTAATGTTGAGATCCCCCGGCCCCCCTTGAGTATTCTCTTTTTTTCGTGACGTATACGAGTCGGTCAACTAAGGTGTGTAGGTACCCATGCGAACAGCGGCATTCATTCCACACCGACAAACATAAAAAAGTTTGACTTTCCAGGAATGTTAGAAGTACAGTCTTCAGAGATGGAGGGAGCATAGGTGATTTCATAATAAACTACCATGTTCATGGATACCTTTCGATGTATCAACACTGTGTATATTAAGTTCCCAATGAACAGGACACCACGAGGCTAATGGACATGAATGAAGTAAGGGGTTGGTCTGGCATGCTTGGGAGAATAGACTACATGCATTGAAAGTTTTTCCTACCACATGACACGTACAAGTGTTCATCATCATGATACAAACTATCATAATGGAAGTAGTGGTCTCTACGGACTTGTGGTTTTGGCATTACTTTTTGGTTGTCGGGCTCTCTAAATGATATCAATGTTCTGCATAGATATCATCTGTTTGCTACACGTGCAATTGGCGATGCTCCGACTTGCAATCTCACAGTAAACACGCATCAATATGACACGGTTACTATCTAGCTGCCAATATCTACCCTAAGTAGTAAACATTTGTGAAGACTATCACAAACTCACAGCATAAAAAGCAAGCTATTGTTGCTTGTCAAGAAGCTTGCCACGATTACATTGAGAGAGATTGTGGTCTGTTACAACCTCATGTTTGCTATTCTTCAAGATCCTTCTCGTTACTAGGACAAGAAAACCCTCAGAAATATCATCGAGGCTTGTGTGATTCTCCATATTATGATCATCGAGGATGTGATGGGTTCGGGCCTCGACTTTTACTATATGTATGTAGCCCTATGGAACCATCCCGATCACTGACCGAATCCAACCATTTCTTGAGGCGTACCATATGATTCAACACCGGAAGTCGCATGCCCAGCTTCTTGATTATCTCATTGATCATCAGTGGCAATTATTTGAGAGATAGTCTCCCATATTATTCATTTCCATTCACTTTTAGGTATGTGTGTTGAGAACCGTTCTTTGCATTTGGGACAATTCTTTATTTGTTTAATTAGGTAAATTGATTATTGTTGTATTTTCTCTATTAAAACATTAATAAGTTCGATTTATACTGGTGTTGAATTAGAGATCTTTTTTAGTATACACATATTCACATAAAATAGAGAATAAATTTATTTACAATACATGATTTATGATATCTGTTTGGGACAAAACCCGCACCAATACATAAAAAATGATTTAGGATACAGTTATGCGGGGTCTTTTCATGTGGTACCGCGCCATATCGTAAACTGGAAACTACTTTGCGGTAGATGATAACCCACAAGTTTAGGGATCGTTTGTAGCCTTTTTGATAAGTAAGAGTGTCAAACCCAACAAGGAGCTAAAGGTATGATAAGTATTCTCTCAAGTTCTATCAACCACAGATACAACTTTACGCACGCTAAACGTTTGCTCTATCTAGGAAATAAAACTAGAGGAACAATACAAGTATGAAAAGATAGTTTGTAAGATAATGAAGAACAAGAAAGTAAAAGTTAGTTGCTGCAACAATAAAGAACACTAAAAACCATAAACTAATAGAATCATGAGTGTGAAAAAGTGGTGAAAAGTGTGACGGGCTTGTCCAAGATTAATTAGTGAAGATACTTGGTTCATTGTCTTTGATGCAGTTTTATTTGTGCGAGAGGCTAAATATACATGTTCTCAACTACTTGTGATTACATATACTATATGATTGGACCCCTAGCAAACATCCGTGACTACTAGAGATACATTAAGGTTTCCCAACCATAGACTTAAGTTAGTGGTCCTCTTTATCCCATACGTGTACAATTCCGCATCGAGTGTTTAGGTTTCTGTCACACCGGCAACACTTCCCCCTTCCTCTACACGTACCACAAACCCTATGATGATGATCCTTGCACACATAAATATAATGGTCATCATAGGACTATACATATCATTATACGACTTGAATTACGCAAAGACATTCAATAATTCAACCATAGGACAAAAGAACTACACAAACAAGACATAGATCATATAATACTACTTTATAGCATCAACCACCATGTTTACATATAGGGTACAAAGGTGTGTGAGAGGATGAACCACTGTATATGAGTAATTGGCGATGGAGACGGCGGTGAAGACGCGGCCATGGAGGAAGAGGCAAGGCTGAGGCCGCGCGGGTGGCCGACGATGGCGCAGGGGCTCCTCCTGCTTCACCGACCATCAAGGCATGCACCGCCCCTTAGCCCCCTTCCTCCATGACTTCTTGGTGCTGTAGGGAGCCCTCCCCCATGAAGATGAGGTCCATCGGGAGGCAAAACCGTGACTTTGGTGGCTGCAAATTCGTGACAATGGTGGCTCCCCGAAAATTAGGGTTTTCTCTCTTTATATAAGCCGAACGATCATCCTTGGCCTTCTGATGGATGCCCTTTTGATCCAAGGGCTCTTGGGCACCTTTAGAAGCTTCCTAGGAACCCTTATTATCCCTCATGAGGTCTCAAAGTCGTGGCTTGGCCGAATCCTCCATGTCTGGAAAGAGTTGAGTCAATCACGTCATAATCTTTCGGATTCCCGTAATCAGATATTTTTCTCAGCGCGATGGAGATATCTGGCAGCGTCCGAACTACGATTAGTCTATTCTTAGGCTTGAATTAAAGGTATGGAAATTATCCACAACTTTCGCGACTAGACTTTTTCCATTTGACGTCGTCTTCAAGAGCGAAACTGACGATATAAGTGGACATATTTTTGGAAAGTCAGAGTCCACCTCCAACAAGGATCCTTTGTGTTTTTCTCAATTTTCAATCAATTCCTACACATCAAAGTGTAAAACAAGAACATTGTGACCTATTATTAGGTTAATCTAAATAAATCATAAACTTAATATAAAAACAAGTGTCAAAGGCATAAAAGTGACATAAACAATTAAAAATTATAGATACGTTTTGGACGTATCAGTAGACAATTTTACGAGATATGCTAATTAAAGTCGCTCTAAACAAGTGTCCAATATAGAGCATGGGGGAAACATGGTCCACGTAGAGATACGTTTGGACTTTATTGATTCGCATGGCTGTGTGGATCAAATTGCCCTGATGTTCAGTTAGTTTCAAATGAGGATTAATATGAATCACAGAGAGGAAAAACATTTGGACAAGATATTTAGGCGTTGGTTGGCATCGCAATGATTTATTCTTTCATGCGGACACATCTATCTATTAACTTTTAGGTGTAAAAGAAACTTGTAATTCATAAATATCACCCATGAAACCACAAAGCGCTCATTAACACAAAAAACTCCCAAACCAATCAACCACACCACCTTCAAAAGAAGGTTGAATATAACTTAAATGAACATATTCTCTAAAGTTCTATTTTTTCCTTGTCTTATGTATGTAGAGTAAACTTAAGTTGTTAAAATGTAGAGTATCAGGTATGGCATGTCAGATCTTGGTTGAATTATTTGATGGGATCTTCTTTGTCGACCTTATCTTTTCTACGTCATCTGCCCTATTTGCTTTAATTGTTTCCGACGCCATGTCCCCCAATTAAGCTTGCTGCCTTCGTCTAACCGTAACTTTTCCCACACTTAATCCTAACGCCAACTTTACCCCGTTAACTGTATACCCCTAAGCTTTACACCATCTGTCACTCGCTAGTCCAAGAATGCCTCCATCAACATAAATGCCTTTTCCTTAACAATTATGTGGCGTTATTTAGTACTAGCTCTAACTGAACACCCCTGACCCTGTGATGACTCCTTGCGTCATCTACCAAACCGATGGCTGGAATTCGATAGATCAAAGTGGACCATGAGGTCAATCCTTGATCTCGAACCGACCATGAGGTCAATCCTTGATCTCGAACCAATGCTAAGGATTACAGCTCAAGATCTAGAGATTTGGGAATCTTCACACAACCCATCCCCGTGGATTAAAACCAAATCTGATACGAAGTGTGCCCCCCCCCCCCCCCCCCCCCCCCCCCCCCCTCTTTGACGGTATGATAGCCGACGTGGACCAAAGGGATTAGCCTGATCGGGATAGAAAAGGAACACGAGAGAGGATAGCAAGGAGGTTTGGGTCCTATTCCATATTGGAGACTTGCCTCTTTCTTCATAGTTAAATAACTCACGCCACACACGCTTGAAACCCATAGCACGCAGGCCCACACTCACACCACAAATCCTAGTTCCCATCATCACTAGAATACGTCTTCGCTCCCGTGACGTGTACGTGTGACTAAGGTACTACCTTGTCATGCATCGCATGCGAGAAAGCTGACACCTGCTCACTATGATCGAGAGTTGTTGTTTATGTTTTTCCTAGGCCTCCCATTCCAAAGAAAAGACCTACAGTTAGATCCGATGATATGGATCAAAATGCCTCATTATATTGTCCATGGACTGAACCAAGTCCATCGATCAATATCACTATTAGATATGAAACATCTTATAGATATAGATAGTCGACTATGAGGAGTTCGTGTTTCGGCAATCCAGTGAAAGGACTATAGCACAAGGACACAAGAGATAAAATATAACAAATGGTATATGTAGCGGTATCAAAAGAGTTGTTCATGTATGATGAAGTGAATGAATGTGTATATATGATGGAGCAAACATTAGTCTTGTAAAATCAAGTTATGTAGTAGTTGAGCAGCACATGTCAAAGTTCCTATGTCGACTGTCGTAAATAAAGTTAATTACACCAGGGCCGTACTTAGATACCGACACTGTGTGCAAATAAAATATCAATAATGCAAACATGTATTTTATGCTCGCATGGAGATTTTTTAAACTTTAGATGAAAATTGTTACAAAAATAAGTCTTGAGTTTTCGAGATACAAAATTTCCCGTCTGTTAAGTAGTAATTAAATCTGATCGTCGAGGTTGATTGCTTGGAGATGGTGAAACTTCTGAAGAACGAAGCAACTGACCGATCTATCTTTCTTGATTGAGGAGATGAAAGAGTTAATGAAATTCGTCAAACTTGTATTACTCATGTCACTAGGGCCAAAATACTGTTAATCATTTTATAGCTAATTATGCTAGGCTAAATGCTTACACCGATGTCTGGTTAGCAACAGGCCCGGAGGACCTAGTGGAGAGATGTCGAATGATTGTAGTTTGGATGTTTGAGTAATACAAATTCTTTTCACACAAAAAACAGTTATTAATATTTTCCTGATCCTAATTTGAAATGCAAAGCAGCGCAATCGATCTCAAATTGCAGATGTATGATTTTGTCCGGTTGTATCTTTGAAGTTTATTTGTAGTATTGGTTGTCGCTTGTACTGAAAGTTAATATATTTAATATTTACGATTATTGGTTGAGTACCTGAGTAACACACTAGCTAGCTCTTGGCAAACCAATTTACGCACAGGGGATAAAATTGCTCCAGTGTATGCCCAGAGTGTACTACCTCAAAAAATTAAATATTAACTCAAATTTACTATAGCGACTACTTATCCTTTTATCTAGAATAAAATAGACGGTAGATGTCAAGATGGTTCCAAACATTGACAAAACTAAAATTAGTCACACAACATCACTGCCATAATTAACTTGGGAATGGCGTATCGTGTAGCAGCAACGTCTGTACCTCAGAAAGTATAAAAATTACGAGCATACGGGAACATAGCCCCTCCTCGTCCCTTGTGTATGTCCCTCCGCTCCAGCAGTTGCCCAAATTTTTTTAGCTGCTCACTATGATCGTGTTTTCATTGCATCCCCAAAACCTCTCATTCCAAAGAAAAGTGTGCACGTTACTGCGCACATGCGACGTCTCGGTCACGGTGACATGATTGAAATGCTCATTTCCATCCATGGACCAGCCAATTGCATGGATAACATATATGAAATGTTATAGATGGGAAGTTGACCATGATATGACTCGTAATGGGCGGAACAACTACAACGTAAATGTATATGTGCACGTATATAGTCGTTTTTTCAAATGGTTGAGTCATATATGATGAGTGAACAGAAAGCCGTAAAATAATATAACCTAGTAAACTACCTGCTTTCCATATGACATAAATTGGACTTACAAGTATGATTGTGGAGCATATGTCAAAGTGCCATGCTGTAAAAGCATGGGAAAATATTTGGTGCTCCCCTGCTTAGGGTGCTTCCGTGCTACATACGTGTAAAACATAACGAAAAGTTACCCGTTAGTTTTTCTAGAACATTGATACAACATGCATCTTCCATGCATGACCGAGAACTTATTACAAATTTAGCCATCAATCAGGAAAGAAAAAAATAAATAAGAGTGAATAGTAGCAAACAAGTATTGTTCACACCAAATTGAAGGAGTGTAATATTCATATTCGGATTTATCTTTTATTTCTTTTTGCTTGAGTTTTGCACTGAATGTGGTTTTCAAATTTCACCCTCATGAGCATGGACGACACACACTATGTTGGTATGTGCCAGTATGTTGTTGTGGGATAGTTCACGAAAATGCGCTTGTTCAAACTGAGCCACAAGACTGGCTGCAATGGCGATGCAATGCATAGTGCCTAGGCATTTGTTCAGGCTATCTTCAAGCAGGGTAGCTCGTGACATTCCAATAGAATATAAGATGCATAGTGGCTCCTTATTTTCTTTCTTTTGATGGTTGATTCAAATCGCCACTTTATGTGATCCTTGAGATGTAAAATTTGACTTAAAACTTTGCAATAAATATAGAGATGGGTGCATCGATATGATGTAGAGATTCACCTCTTTTTGAAAGAAAAAAGAGTTGTGTCCCAAACATTGACAATGCAGATAAAAATTACTCACACAACATCACTGCCATAATTACTCACAAAACAACATCTCCATGAATTTAGTAGCTGTCACATAACCCACACATATAACGAGCGACTCGGTATGGACATGAACGTACTTCAGTGCTATCATGGATGGATCCAGTTTTTCAACTTTGGGTGTTCAAATTCAAATAACATAAAACATAAAGGTTAATGCTAACATGGATCGATAAAAGTACAATTTGTGTATTATAGAGATTTTTTTCTAGAAAGTATCTTAAAAGGTGATAGACTGATAGAGATAAAAAAATCATTTCTATCAATTCCACTCTTCGATGCACCTCGCCCCATGTGTTTTTTTTTTTCTGTGCAGTGTGTGATTATGCTTCCTTGATGGACGATGTCTTGGTTGAGCGTACACAATTTTTTTTGGACGTACAAGGAATAAAGATCACAAGATCATCAAACAGACCCGTTAG